>JAJLRB010000528.1:0-27500 GCA_020976825.1 Odocoileus hemionus | reverse complement strand
AATATAGATATAAAATTTATATATTAGGTGAAATTTCATCGATGATGGGTGTAAAAAACCGGTTTCAGTTATGTTTGTGAGGTCAGATATAGGGGTGAGTAAAATAAATTTGTTTTGGAAGGTGGATGTATATAAAGGTATTATAAAGTTTTCACATAAGTGGGTGATGTAATACTGGTTATGAAAAAATTGATTACATTTGCTGTGATAAACAAGGTTAAAAGTCGTTTGGTGAGTCATGATTGGTGTTGTGAGTCAAAATGGTTTGTTCTCATATTGGTTGTGATGCTATATAAAAGATTACGTAATTTGGTGTGAGTCATAGAGAGTCATTTTTGATGTCAGGTATAGTTGACAGTGATTCTACCAGTAGATGAATGTTATCGTATCAAATGGTGGATATCTGATAAAGTGATTGATGTCTAAATATTGAGGTTTGTGGTTAAGGGTGGGGTTTATGATTCAGTTGTGATTTGAGGATACATTGCAACTGTTGATCTTTAATTGTGTGATGGCTCGACAAGTGGGGTGTGGTCTGGGTTGGTTGGTGATGGGTTTAGATGGTTTCAAGACAGATTAAGCTTGTGAGTCATAAAAGTGGGTGTAGAACTATATATGATAGATGTCTAAAGTGTTTTGAATACATTACAGTGTTGTGTTCCTTTCCCATATTAAAAGGCGTGAAAATTTTATGAGTAGTTGTGAAAGATGTAGGGTTAATTTGTAAAAAAGGGTGGTGTATGTCAATAGAGTGTGTGTGATGTCATAAGGTGGGGGGTGTAATGAAGATTCCATGTTTTGTGTATGAATGGGACTTGTGTTATAAAAGGGGGGGTGATAAAAAAACTGGTGTGCATACTACAAGGGTGTATCCACATAAGTGGGGGTGAAATAATTACTCGTAATAAACCATTTTCAGGGGTTGCGAGGGCAGATTACTGGGTTAATGACATAAAGTGGGTGTATAAGTGGTGTGATTCAAAACAGAGTGGAAGTGTTTTCATAATGTAGTTCTAAGTTGTCAAAGTTGTTATGTCTTGGTTCTTTCAAAATTGGGTTTAATGTTTCGAAACTGTGTGATGATTTTTAAATGGGGGGGGGGGGGGGGGGGGGGGGGGGGGGGATCATGAATAAAGGGGGTGTGATTTGAAAAAGGATTATTTGTTGTTTGGTAATTTATTGTCTCATGTTGTGATGGGCCATCTCCATTATAGTTGATAATTATAATTGTTAATAGGTGGTTTTAAAATTAAGGTTCACCCCCTTAACAATATGGAGATCCAAAGGGGTGTTGTCTTAACCGTGGGGTTTCCATCAAAAGGGGGTTTCAAACGGGGGTGGATGTGATGTCATATAGAGGGGATCTGATGTCATGAATGCAGTGTTTGTGATGTCATCAATACTGATCATTGATATCATAAAGTGTGAATGTGATGTCATGTAGAATGTGTATGATGTCATATGTGTGCCCTGTCATGACTTACATACTTGTTGTGATGTCATCGACACAGAGGTACATCGATACAAACGTGTGTGTCATCTGTGTGATGGCACAAATACAGTGGCAGTGATGTCAAATATAGTGTGTGAGATGTCAGGTGTAGACGTTGCATTGTCATGAAAGCAGTATGTGTGATATCATATATATTGGTATGATGTCATAAATACACTAGCTGTGATGTCATACATATAGGGCTGTGATGTCATAAAGCTTTGATGTCATGTCATTCATCCTGAATGTGCTGTCATACATAGAGTGTGCGTGATATCGTCCAGAGAGTGGGTGTGGGTAACATTGATACTCTGGGTTTGAGGACAAGCATACAGTGGATGTAGTCTCAGATACAATGGGTGAGATGGCAGATATAACATTTGTGTTGTCATGTGTGTGATCTCATCTATAGTGTCTGTGATGCCACGAATGCAATGGAGGTAATGCGATGACTGCAATGGTGTGAAGTCATAAAGAGTGGATGCGAAGATTTGTATAGTGTGCCTAAGATGTCATACACATAAAATGGGTGTGATATCCTACGTACAGTTGGTCTGAGATCATCATTAGAGTGTGGTTGTGATGACACAGGTACAGTGGATGCAATGTCAGATATATTTGGAGTGATGTCATGAGTACAGTGCATGCGATGTCATAAATAATGTGGTGTCATGCCATAAAATGTGGATGTGATGCCTTCAATAGTGTTTATGATGGTACGCAAACAGGGGTGTGATGTCATACATACAAAGGGTGTGATAAGATGGAAAGAGTGGGTGTGAACACAGAAGATACAGTGGTTGTGAGGTAACAAAACTAGTGAATAGGTATTGTATACAATGGATATGATGTCATCATATATATAGCGCATGAGATCTCATAGATACACTTGTTGTGATATCATCAATACAGTGGATGTGATGACAGAGATACTGTGGGTATGATGTCAAATATATTGTGCGTGATGCCTTAGAAATGGTGGTTTGATGTCGTAAATGTGAGATGTGATGTCTTCACAGGGCAAAGATGCTGCACATACGCAGATTGTGATGGTCATACAAGAGTAGGTGTGACGTGGTCAATACAGTCGGTGTGATGACAAGGATTATTTGCTGTGA
Organism: Odocoileus hemionus; assembly: GCA_020976825.1. Lineage (NCBI taxonomy): Eukaryota > Metazoa > Chordata > Mammalia > Artiodactyla > Cervidae > Odocoileus > Odocoileus hemionus. The sequence continues at coordinate 24,890 of JAJLRB010000528.1, read as the reverse complement.
TGTCACATGTATAGGGTATATATTGCCCTACATACTGGATGTGGTTTCATACATAGATGTTGTGAGGTCATAAGTACAGTAGAGTGAAGACTTAAGGAGTAGATGTGATGTTACAGAGTGCAACTGATGTCACACATATAGTGGGTGTGATGTCACATAAAAGTGGGTGTGATATTAGTGGAGAGGTTTTGATGGCAAAGATACAGTGGGTGTGCTGTCTCATATAGTGGGTGTGACGTCATGTCTGAAGTGGATGTGACATCATAAATACTGTGTTTTGCTGTTATAAAGAGGATGTGATGCCATCTACAGTGCAAATGATATCATACATAGGCCGAGTGTGGTGTCAGCAACACAGAGGGTGGGATGTTATACAGATTGGGTGTGATGTCATAAATATAGTGCATAGGATGTCACAGGTATACTGGATGTGATATCATATATATATAGTTTGTGATATCATCGATAGACTGGGTGTGACGACACAGATCCAGTTGATGTGATGTCAAATATAGTGGAAGTGATGTCATAAATAAAGTGGTGTGATGGCGTAAAGAGTGGATGTGATATCATAGGTATTATACAAGATTTCATACATATAGTGGAGGTGATGTCATACATACACTGGGTTTGATAAAATTGATACATTTGCTGTGATGACACAGTTACAGTCGTTGTGAGGTCAGATATGGTGTCTGTGAAGTACACAATGGTTCTGTTCTCATAACACTGTGTGTGATGCTATATAAAGTAGATAAGTCGTAAAGGTAGAGTGTGTGATGTCATAGATAGAGTCATTTTATGATGTCACGTATATAGTGACTGTGATATCATACGCAGTAGATGAAATGTCATATCGTATACAATGCGTGTGATATCATGAATACAGTGCATGTGATGTCATAAATACTGAGGATTGTGGTCATAGAGTGTGGTTATGATGTCATGTGTAGTGCATTTGATGGCATACATATGCAACCTGTGATCTCTTACATAGTTGGTGTGATGGCGTCGACAAAGTGGGTGTGATGACATATAGAGTGGATGTGATGGCAGTTAGATCGGGTTTCAAGACAGACATAGAGCTTGTGTAGTCATACACACAGTGTGGGTGAGAACGTATATAGTGGATATGATGTCCTAAACGTAGTATGTGCCATGACATCGGGTACAGTGTTAGTGTTCCCATTCATATACCAAGTGCGATGATATTTTTACTGAGTATGGTGTCTAAAGCATAGTAGGTGTCTTGTCATAATTACAGTGGCTGTGATGTCACAAGTAGAGTGTATGTGATGTCATATACAGTGGGTGTGGTGTCATGAACCGATTGCATGTGTTGCCATGAATACAGACTTGTGATGTCATAAAGAGTGGGTGTGAGGTCACAAATTAATCACAGGATGTCATACATACAGTGGGTTTGATATCACACATAATGCTGGTGTGGTATAATCAATATACTCAGTAATGACCCAGGTACAGGGGATGCGATGTCAGATATACTGGGTTAATGACATGAGAACAGTGGGTGTGATGTCATAGAGTGGTGTGATATCATACAGAGTGGATGTGATGTCATATGTAGTTCATAAGATGTCATAGACTTTGTGGCTCTGGTATCATACATACAATGGGGGTTATATGATCGATAATCTGTGTGTGATGACACTGGTACAGAGGATGTGCTGTCAGATATAAAGGGTGTGATGTGAGAAAAAGAAGATGTGATGTCACGTATAGAGTGAATTTATGTCACTCAGCGTGGGTGTGATGTCATATATACTGCATATTGTTCGATACATATAGTATGTGTGGTGTCCTACATACAGTGTGTGTTATAACATTGATAGAGTGGGTGTCATCACACTGATACAGATTATGGAGGTTATGCTGTCAGATAGAGTGGTTGTATTGTCTTTACACGGTGTGTTTCATGTCAAATATAGTGGATATGAATTCAGAACCATAGTGGATGTGATGGGACAGATGGAGTGGCTGTGATGTCACTGATATAGGGGATGAGATGTCATAAACCGTGGATGTGATGTCATATAGAGGGGATCTGATGTCATGAATGCAGTGTTTGTGATGTCATCAATACTGATCATTGATATCATAAAGTGTGAATGTGATGTCATGTAGAATGTGTATGATGTCATATGTGTGCCCTGTCATGACTTACATACTTGTTGTGATGTCATCGACACAGAGGTACATCGATACAAACGTGTGTGTCATCTGTGTGATGGCACAAATACAGTGGCAGTGATGTCAAATATAGTGTGTGAGATGTCAGGTGTAGACGTTGCATTGTCATGAAAGCAGTATGTGTGATATCATATATATTGGTATGATGTCATAAATACACTAGCTGTGATGTCATGCATATAGGGCTGTGATGTCATAAAGCTTTGATGTCATGTCATTCATCCTGAATGTGCTGTCATACATAGAGTGTGCGTGATATCGTCCAGAGAGTGGGTGTGGTATCATTGATACTCTGGGTTTGAGGACAAGCATACAGTGGATGTAGTCTCAGATACAATGGGTGAGATGGCAGATATAACATTTGTGTTGTCATGTGTGTGATCTCATCTATAGTGTCTGTGATGCCACGAATGCAATGGAGGTAATGCGATGACTGCAATGGTGTGAAGTCATAAAAAGTGGATGCGAAGATTTGTATAGTGCCTAAGATGTCATACATAAAATGGGTGTGATATCCTACGTACAGTTGGTCTGAGATCATCATTAGAGTGGTTGTGATGACACAGGTACAGTGGATGCAATGTCAGATATATTTGGAGTGATGTCATGAGTACAGTGCATGCGATGTCATAAATAATGTGGTGTCATGCCATAAAATGTGGATGTGATGCCTTCAAAAGTGTTTATGATGGTACGCAAACAGGGGTGTGATGTCATACATACAAAGGGTGTGATAAGATGGAAAGAGTGGGTGTGAAACACAGAAGATACAGTGGTTGTGAGGTAACAAAACTAGTGAATAGGTATTGTATACAATGGATATGATGTCATCATATATAGCGCATGAGATCTCATAGATACACTTGTTGTGATATCATCAATACAGTGGATGTGATGACAGAGATACTGTGGGTATGATGTCAAATATATTGTGCGTGATGCCTTAGAAATGGTGGTTTGATGTCGTAATGTGAGGATGTGATGTCTTCAACAGGGCAAAGATGCTGCACATACGCAGATTGTGAGGTCATACAAGAGTAGGTGTGACGTGGTCAATACAGTCGGTGTGATGACAAGGATTATTTGCTGTGATGTCACATGTATAGGGAATATATTGCCCTACATACTGGATGTGGTTTCATACATAGATGTTGTGAGGTCATAAGTACAGTAGAGTGAAGACTTAAGGAGTAGATGTGATGTTACAGAGTGCAACTGATGTCACACATATAGTGGGTGTGATGTCACATAAAAGTGGGTGTGATATTAGTGGAGAGGTTTTGATGGCAAAGATACAGTGGGTGTGCTGTCTCATATAGTGGGTGTGACGTCATGTCTGAAGTGGATGTGACATCATAAATACTGTGTTTTGCTGTTATAAAGAGGATGTGATGCCATCTACAGTGCAAATGATATCATACATAGGCCGAGTGTGGTGTCAGCAACACAGAGGGTGGATGTTATACAGATTGGGTGTGATGTCATAAATATAGTGCATAGGATGTCACAGGTATACTGGATGTGATATCATATATATATAGGTTGTGATATCATCGATAGACTGGGTGTGACGACACAGATCCAGTTGATGTGATGTCAAATATAGTGGAAGTGATGTCATAAATAAAGTGGTGTGATGGCGTAAAGAGTGGATGTGATATCATAGGTATTATACAAGATTTCATACATATAGTGGAGGTGATGTCATACATACACTGGGTTTGATAAAATTGATACATTTGCTGTGATGACACAGTTACAGTCGTTGTGAGGTCAGATATGGTGTCTGTGAAGTACACAATGGTTCTGTTCTCATAACACTGTGTGTGATGCTATATAAAGTAGATAAGTCGTAAAGGTAGAGTGTGTGATGTCATAGATAGAGTCATTTTATGATGTCACGTATATAGTGACTGTGATATCATACGCAGTAGATGAAATGTCAATCGTATACAATGCGTGTGATATCATGAATACAGTGCATGTGATGTCATAAATACTGAGGATTGTGGTCATAGAGTGTGGTTATGATGTCATGTGTAGTGCATTTGATGGCATACATATGCAACCTGTGATCTCTTACATAGTTGGTGTGATGGCGTCGACAAAGTGGGTGTGATGACATATAGAGTGGATGTGATGGCAGATAGATCGGGTTTCAAGACAGACATAGAGCTTGTGTAGTCATACACACAGTGTGGGTGAGAACGTATATAGTGGATATGATGTCCTAAACGTAGTATGTGCCATGACATCGGGTACAGTGTTAGTGTTCCCATTCATATACCAAGTGCGATGATATTTTTACTGAGTATGTTGTCTAAAGCATAGTAGGTGTCTTGTCATAATTACAGTGGCTGTGATGTCACAAGTAGAGTGTATGTGATGTCATATACAGTGGGTGTGGTGTCATGAACCGATTGCATGTGTTGCCATGAATACAGACTTGTGATGTCATAAAGAGTGGGTGTGAGGTCACAAATTAATCACAGGATGTCATACATACAGTGGGTTTGATATCACACATAATGCTGGTGTGGTATAATCAATATACTCAGTAATGACCCAGGTACAGGGGATGCGATGTCAGATATACTGGGTTAATGACATGAGAACAGTGGGTGTGATGTCATAGAGTGGTGTGATATCATACAGAGTGGATGTGATGTCATATGTAGTTCATAAGTTGTCATAGACTTTGTGGCTCTGGTATCATACATACAATGGGGGTTATATGATCGATAATCTGTGTGTGTGATGACACTGGTACAGAGGATGTGCTGTCAGATATAAAGGGTGTGATGTGAGAAAAAAAGAAGATGTGATGTCACGTATAGAGTGAATTTATGTCACTCAGCGTGGGTGTGATGTCATATATACTGCATATTGTTCGATACATATAGTATGTGTGGTGTCCTACATACAGTGTGTGTTATAACATTGATAGAGTGGGTGTCATCACACTGATACAGATTATGGAGGTTATGCTGTCAGATAGAGTGGTTGTATTGTCTTTACACGGTGTGTTTCATGTCAAATATAGTGGATATGAATTCAGAACCATAGTGGATGTGATGGGACAGATGGAGTGGCTGTGATGTCACTGATATAGGGGATGAGATGTCATAAACCGTGGATGTGATGTCATATAGAGGGGATCTGATGTCATGAATGCAGTGTTTGTGATGTCATCAATACTGATCATTGATATCATAAAGTGTGAATGTGATGTCATGTAGAATGTGTATGATGTCATATGTGTGCCCTGTCATGACTTACATACTTGTTGTTATGTCATCGACACAGAGGTACATCGATACAAACGTGTGTGTCATCTGTGTGATGGCACAAATACAGTGGCAGTGATGTCAAATATAGTGTGTGAGATGTCAGGTGTAGAGGTTGCATTGTCATGAAAGCAGTATGTGTGATATCATATATATATTGGTATGATGTCATATAAATACACTAGCTGTGATGTCATGCATATAGGGCTGTGATGTCATAAAGCTTTGATGTCATGTCATTCATCCTGAATGTGCTGTCATACATAGAGTGTGCGTGATATCGTCCAGAGAGTGGGTGTGTTATCATTGATACTCTGGGTTTGAGGACAAGCATACAGTGGATGTAGTCTCAGATACAATGGGTGAGATGGCAGATATAACATTTGTGTTGTCATGTGTGTGATCTCATCTATAGTGTCCATGATGCCACGAATCCCATGGAGGTAATGCGATGACTGCAATGGTGTGAAGTCACAAAGAGTGGTTGCGAAGATTTGTATAGTGCCTAAGATGTCATACATAAAATGGGTGTGATATCCTACGTACAGTTGGTCTGAGATCATCATTAGAGTGGTTGTGATGACACAGGTACAGTGGATGCAACGTCAGATATATTCGGAGTGATGTCATGAGTACAGTGCATGCGATGTCATAAATAATGTGGTGTCATGCCATAAAATGTGGATGTGATGCCTTCAAAAGTGTTTATGATGGTACGCAAACAGGGGTGTGATGTCATACATACAAAGGGTGTGATAAGATGGAAAGAGTGGGTGTGAAACACAGAAGATACAGTGGTTGTGAGGTAACAAAACTAGTGAATAGGTATTGTATACAATGGATATGATGTCATCATATATAGCGCATGAGATCTCATAGATACACTTGTTGTGATATCATCAATACAGTGGATGTGATGACAGAGATACTGTGGGTATGATGTCAATTATATTGTGCGTGATGCCTTAGAAATGGTGGTTTGATGTCGTAATGTGAGGATGTGATGTCTTCAACAGGGCAAAGATGCTGCACATACGCAGATTATGAGGTCATACAAGAGTAGGTGTGACGTGGTCAATACAGTCGGTGTGATGACAAGGATTATTTGCTGTGATGTCACATGTATAGGGAATATATTGCCCTACATACTGGATGTGGTTTCATACATAGATGTTGTGAGGTCATAAGTACAGTAGAGTGAAGACTTAAGGAGTAGATGTGATGTTACAGAGTGCAACTGATGTCACACATATAGTGGGTGTGATGTCACATAAAAGTGGGTGTGATATTAGTGGAGAGGTTTTGATGGCAAAGATACAGTGGGTGTGCTGTCTCATATAGTGGGTGTGACGTCATGTCTGAAGTGGATGTGACATCATAAATACTGAGTTTTGCTCTTATAAAGAGGATGTGATGCCATCTACAGTGCAAATGATATGATACATAGGCCGAGTGTGGTGTCAGCAACACAGAGGGTGGGATGTTATACAGATTGGGTGTGATGTCATGAATATAGTGCATAGGATGTCACAGGTATACTGGATGAGATATCATATATATATATAGTTGTGATATCATCGATAGACTGGGTGTGACGACACAGATCCAGTTGATGTGATGTCAAATATAGTGGAAGTGATGTCATAAATAAAGTGGTGTGATGGCGTAAAGAGTGGATGTGATATCATAGGTATTATACAAGATTTCATACATATAGTGGAGGTGATGTCATACATACACTGGGTTTGATAAAATTGATACATTTGCTGTGATGACACAGTTACAGTCGTTGTGAGGTCAGATATGGTGTCTGTGAAGTACACAATGGTTCTGTTCTCATAACACTGTGTGTGATGCTATATAAAGTAGATAAGTCGTAAAGGTAGAGTGTGTGATGTCATAGATAGAGTCATTTTATGATGTCACGTATATAGTGACTGTGATATCATACGCAGTAGATGAAATGTCATATCGTATACAATGCGTGTGATATCATGAATAAAGTGCATGTGATGTCATAAATATGAGGATTGTGGTCATAGAGTGTGGTTATGATGTCATGTGTAGTGCATTTGATGGCATACATATGCAACCTGTGATCTCTTACATAGTTGGTGTGATGGCGTCGACAAAGTGGGTGTGATGACATATAGAGTGGATGTGATGGCAGATAGATCGGGTTTCAAGACAGACATAGAGCTTGTGTAGTCATACACACAGTGTGGGTGAGAACGTATATAGTGGATATGATGTCCTAAACGTAGTATGTGCCATGACATCGGGTACAGTGTTAGTGTTCCCATTCATATACCAAGTGCGATGATATTTTTACTGAGTATGTTGTGTAAAGCATAGTAGGTGTCTTGTCATAATTACAGTGGCTGTGATGTCACAAGTAGAGTGTATGTGATGTCATAAGCAGTGGGTGTGGTGTCATGAACCGATTGCATGTGTTGCCATGAATACAGACTTGTGATGTCATAAAGAGTGGGTGTGAGGTCACAAATTAATCACAGGATGTCATACATACAGTGGGTTTGATATCACACATAATGCTGGTGTGGTATAATCAATATACTCAGTAATGACCCAGGTACAGGGGATGCGATGGCAGATATACTGGGTTAATGACATGAGAACAGTGGGTGTGATGTCATAGAGTGGTGTGATATCATACAGAGTGGATGTGATGTCATATGTAGTTCATAAGTTGTCATAGACTTTGTGGCTCTGGTATCATACATACAATGGGGGTTATATGATCGATAATCTGTGTGTGATGACACTGGTACAGAGGATGTGCTGTCAGATATAAAGGGTGTGATGTGAGAAAAAGAAGATGTGATGTCACGTATAGAGTGAATTTATGTCACTCAGCGTGGGTGTGATGTCATATATACTGCATATTGTTCGATACATATAGTATGTGTGGTGTCCTACATACAGTGTGTGTTATAACATTGATAGAGTGGGTGTCATCACACTGATACAGATTATGGAGGTTATGCTGTCAGATAGAGTGGTTGTATTGTCTTTACACGGTGTGTTTCATGTCAAATATAGTGGATATGAATTCAGAACCATAGTGGATGTGATGGGACAGATGGAGTGGCTGTGATGTCACTGATATAGGGGATGAGATGTCATAAACCGTGGATGTGATGTCATATAGAGGGGATCTGATGTCATGAATGCAGTGTTTGTGATGTCATCAATACTGATCATTGATATCATAAAGTGTGAATGTGATGTCATGTAGAATGTGTATGATGTCATATGTGTGCCCTGTCATGACTTACATACTTGTTGTGATGTCATCGACACAGAGGTACATCGATACAAACGTGTGTGTCATCTGTGTGATGGCACAAATACAGTGGCAGTGATGTCAAATATAGTGTGTGAGATGTCAGGTGTAGACGTTGCATTGTCATGAAAGCAGTATGTGTGATATCATATATATTGGTATGATGTCATAAATACACTAGCTGTGATGTCATGCATATAGGGCTGTGATGTCATAAAGCTTTGATGTCATGTCATTCATCCTGAATGTGCTGTCATACATAGAGTGTGCGTGATATCGTCCAGAGAGTGGGTGTGTTATCATTGATACTCTGGGTTTGAGGACAAGCATACAGTGGATGTAGTCTCAGATACAATGGGTGAGATGGCAGATATAACATTTGTGTTGTCATGTGTGTGATCTCATCTATAGTGTCTGTGATGCCACGAATGCAATGGAGGTAATGCGATGACTGCAATGGTGTGAAGTCATAAAGAGTGGATGCGAAGATTTGTATAGTGCCTAAGATGTCATACATAAAATGGGTGTGATATCCTACGTACAGTTGGTCTGAGATCATCATTAGAGTGGTTGTGATGACACAGGTACAGTGGATGCAATGTCAGATATATTTGGAGTGATGTCATGAGTACAGTGCATGCGATGTCATAAATAATGTGGTGTCATGCCATAAAATGTGGATGTGATGCCTTCAAAAGTGTTTATGATGGTACGCAAACAGGGGTGTGATGTCATACATACAAAGGGTGTGATAAGATGGAAAGAGTGGGTGTGAACACAGAAGATACAGTGGTTGTGAGGTAACAAAACTAGTGAATAGGTATTGTATACAATGGATATGATGTCATCATCATATATAGCGCATGAGATCTCATAGATACACTTGTTGTGATATCATCAATACAGTGGATGTGATGACAGAGATACTGTGGGTATGATGTCAAATATATTGTGCGTGATGCCTTAGAAATGGTGGTTTGATGTCGTAATGTGAGGATGTGATGTCTTCAACAGGGCAAAGATGCTGCACATACGCAGATTGTGAGGTCATACAAGAGTAGGTGTGACGTGGTCAATACAGTCGGTGTGATGACAAGGATTATTTGCTGTGATGTCACATGTATAGGGAATATATTGCCCTACATACTGGATGTGGTTTCATACATAGATGTTGTGAGGTCATAAGTACAGTAGAGTGAAGACTTAAGGAGTAGATGTGATGTTACAGAGTGCAACTGATGTCACACATATAGTGGGTGTGATGTCACATAAAAGTGGGTGTGATATTAGTGGAGAGGTTTTGATGGCAAAGATACAGTGGGTGTGCTGTCTCATATAGTGGGTGTGACGTCATGTCTGAAGTGGATGTGACATCATAAATACTGTGTTTTGCTGTTATAAAGAGGATGTGATGCCATCTACAGTGCAAATGATATCATACATAGGCCGAGTGTGGTGTCAGCAACACAGAGGGTGGGATGTTATACAGATTGGGTGTGATGTCATAAATATAGTGCATAGGATGTCACAGGTATACTGGATGTGATATCATATATATATAGGTTGTGATATCATCGATAGACTGGGTGTGACGACACAGATCCAGTTGATGTGATGTCAAATATAGTGGAAGTGATGTCATAAATAAAGTGGTGTGATGGCGTAAAAAAGAGTGGATGTGATATCATAGGTATTATACAAGATTTCATACATATAGTGGAGGTGATGTCATACATACACTGGGTTTGATAAAATTGATACATTTGCTGTGATGACACAGTTACAGTCGTTGTGAGGTCAGATATGGTGTCTGTGAAGTACACAATGGTTCTGTTCTCATAACACTGTGTGTGATGCTATATAAAGTAGATAAGTCGTAAAGGTAGAGTGTGTGATGTCATAGATAGAGTCATTTTTATGATGTCACGTATATAGTGACTGTGATATCATACGCAGTAGATGAAATGTCATATCGTATACAATGCGTGTGATATCATGAATACAGTGCATGTGATGTCATAAATACTGAGGATTGTGGTGTCATAGAGTGTGGTTATGATGTCATGTGTAGTGCATTTGATGGCATACATATGCAACCTGTGATCTCTTACATAGTTGGTGTGATGGCGTCGACAAAGTGGGTGTGATGACATATAGAGTGGATGTGATGGCAGATAGATCGGGTTTCAAGACAGACATAGAGCTTGTGTAGTCATACACACAGTGTGGGTGAGAACGTATATAGTGGATATGATGTCCTAAACGTAGTATGTGCCATGACATCGGGTACAGTGTTAGTGTTCCCATTCATATACCAAGTGCGATGATATTTTTACTGAGTATGGTGTCTAAAGCATAGTAGGTGTCTTGTCATAATTACAGTGGCTGTGATGTCACAAGTAGAGTGTATGTGATGTCATATACAGTGGGTGTGGTGTCATGAACCGATTGCATGTGTTGCCATGAATACAGACTTGTGATGTCATAAAGAGTGGGTGTGAGGTCACAAATTAATCACAGGATGTCATACATACAGTGGGTTTGATATCACACATAATGCTGGTGTGGTATAATCAATATACTCAGTAATGACCCAGGTACAGGGGATGCGATGTCAGATATACTGGGTTAATGACATGAGAACAGTGGGTGTGATGTCATAGAGTGGTGTGATATCATACAGAGTGGATGTGATGTCATATGTAGTTCATAAGTTGTCATAGACTTTGTGGCTCTGGTATCATACATACAATGGGGGTTATATGATCGATAATCTGTGTGTGATGACACTGGTACAGAGGATGTGCTGTCAGATATAAAGGGTGTGATGTGAGAAAAAGAAGATGTGATGTCACGTATAGAGTGAATTTATGTCACTCAGCGTGGGTGTGATGTCATATATACTGCATATTGTTCGATACATATAGTATGTGTGGTGTCCTACATACAGTGTGTGTTATAACATTGATAGAGTGGGTGTCATCACACTGATACAGATTATGGAGGTTATGCTGTCAGATAGAGTGGTTGTATTGTCTTTACACGGTGTGTTTCATGTCAAATATAGTGGATATGAATTCAGAACCATAGTGGATGTGATGGGACAGATGGAGTGGCTGTGATGTCACTGATATAGGGGATGAGATGTCATAAACCGTGGATGTGATGTCATATAGAGGGGATCTGATGTCATGAATGCAGTGTTTGTGATGTCATCAATACTGATCATTGATATCATAAAGTGTGAATGTGATGTCATGTAGAATGTGTATGATGTCATATGTGTGCCCTGTCATGACTTACATACTTGTTGTGATGTCATCGACACAGAGGTACATCGATACAAACGTGTGTGTCATCTGTGTGATGGCACAAATACAGTGGCAGTGATGTCAAATATAGTGTGTGAGATGTCAGGTGTAGACGTTGCATTGTCATGAAAGCAGTATGTGTGATATCATATATATTGGTATGATGTCATAAATACACTAGCTGTGATGTCATGCATATAGGGCTGTGATGTCATAAAGCTTTGATGTCATGTCATTCATCCTGAATGTGCTGTCATACATAGAGTGTGTGTGATATCGTCCAGAGAGTGGGTGTGGTATCATTGATACTCTGTGTTTGAGGACAAGCATACAGTGGATGTAGTCTCAGATACAATGGGTGAGATGGCAGATATAACATTTGTGTTGTCATGTGTGTGATCTCATCTATAGTGTCTGTGATGCCACGAATGCAATGGAGGTAATGCGATGACTGCAATGGTGTGAAGTCATAAAGAGTGGATGCGAAGATTTGTATAGTGCCTAAGATGTCATACATAAAATGGGTGTGATATCCTACGTACAGTTGGTCTGAGATCATCATTAGAGTGGTTGTGATGACACAGGTACAGTGGATGCAATGTCAGATATATTTGGAGTGATGTCATGAGTACAGTGCATGCGATGTCATAAATAATGTGGTGTCATGCCATAAAATGTGGATGTGATGCTTTCAAAAGTGTTTATGATGGTACGCAAACAGGGGTGTGATGTCATACATACAAAGGGTGTGATAAGATGGAAAGAGTGGGTGTGAATCACAGAAGATACTGTGGTTGTGAGGTAACAAAACTAGTGAATAGGTATTGTATACAATGGATATGATGTCATCATATATAGCGCATGAGATCTCATAGATACACTTGTTGTGATATCATCAATACAGTGGATGTGATGACAGAGATACTGTGGGTATGATGTTAAATATATTGTGCGTGATGCCTTAGAAATGGTGGTTTGATGTCGTAATGTGAGGATGTGATGTCTTCAACAGGGCAAAGATGCTGCACATACGCAGATTGTGAGGTCATACAAGAGTAGGTGTGACGTGGTCAATACAGTCGGTGTGATGACAAGGATTATTTGCTGTGATGTCACATATATAGGGAATATATTGCCCTACATACTGGATGTGGTTTCTTACATAGATGTTGTGAGGTCATATGTACAGTAGAGTGAAGACTTAAGGAGTAGATGTGATGTTACAGAGTGCAACTGATGTCACACATATAGTGGGTGTGATGTCACATAAAAGTGGGTGTGATATTAGTGGAGAGGTTTTGATGGCAAAGACACAGTGGGTGTGCTGTCTCATATAGTGGGTGTGACGTCATGTCTGAAGTGGATGTGACATCATAAATACTGTGTTTTGCTGTTATAAAGAGGATGTGATGCCATCTACAGTGCAAATGATATCATACATAGGCCGAGTGTGGTGTCAGCAACACAGAGGGTGCGATGTTATACAGATTGGGTGTGATGTCATAAATATAGTGCATAGGATGTCACAGGTATACTGGATATGATATCATATATATATAGGTTGTGATATCATCGATAGACTGGGTGTGACGACACAGATCCAGTTGATGTGATGTCAAATATAGTGGAAGTGATGTCATAAATAAAGTGGTGTGATGGCGTAAAGAGTGGATGTGATATCATAGGTATTATACAAGATTTCATACATATAGTGGAGGTGATGTCATACATACACTGGGTTTGATAAAATTGATACATTTGCTGTGATGACACAGTTACAGTCGTTGTGAGGTCAGATATGGTGTCTGTGAAGTACACAATGGTTCTGTTCTCATGACACTGTGTGTGATGCTATATAAAGTAGATAAGTCGTAAAGGTAGAGTGTGTGATGTCATAGATAGAGTCATTTTATGATGTCACGTATATAGTGACTGTGATATCATATGCAGTAGATGAAATGTCATATCGTATACAATGCGTGTGATATCATGAATACAGTGCATGTGATGTCATAAATACTGAGGATTGTGGTCATCGAGTGTGGTTATGATGTCATGTGTAGTGCATTTGATGGCATACATATGCAACCTGTGATCTCTTACATAGTTGGTGTGATGGCGTCGACAAAGTTGGTGTGATGACATATAGAGTGGATGTGATGGCAGATAGATCGGGTTTCAAGACAGACATAGAGCTTGTGTAGTCATACACACAGTGTGGGTGAGAACGTATATAGTGGATATGATGTCCTAAACGTAGTATGTGCCATGACATCGGGTACAGTGTTAGTGTTCCCATTCATATACCAAGTGCGATGATATTTTTACTGAGTATGCTGTCTAAAGCATAGTAGGTGTCTTGTCATATTTACAGTGGCTGTGATGTCACAAGTAGAGTGTATGTGATGTCATATACAGTGGGTGTGGTGTCATGAACCGATTGCATGTGTTGCCATGAATACAGACTTGTGATGTCATAAAGAGTGGGTGTGAGGTCACAAATTAATCACAGGATGTCATACATACAGTGGGTTTGATATCACACATAATGCTGGTGTGGTATAATCAATATACTCAGTAATGACCCAGGTACAGGGGATGCGATGTCAGATATACTGGGTTAATGACATGAGAACAGTGGGTGTGATGTCATAGAGTGGTGTGATATCATACAGAGTGGATGTGATGTCATATGTAGTTCATAAGATGTCATAGACTTTGTGGCTCTGGTATCATACATACAATGGGGGTTATATGATCGATAATCTGTGTGTGATGACACTGGTACAGAGGATGTGCTGTCAGATATAAAGGGTGTGATGTGAGAAAAAGAAGATGTGATGTCACGTATAGAGTGAATTTATGTCACTCAGCGTGGGTGTGATGTCATATATACTGCATATTGTTCGATACATATAGTATGTGTGGTGTCCTACATACAGTGTGTGTTATAACATTGATAGAGTGGGTGTCATCACACTGATACAGATTATGGAGGTTATGCTGTCAGATAGAGTGGTTGTATTGTCTTTACACGGTGTGTTTCATGTCAAATATAGTGGATATGAATTCAGAACCATAGTGGATGTGATGGGACAGATGGAGTGGCTGTGATGTCACTGATATAGGGGATGAGATGTCATAAACCGTGGATGTGATGTCATATAGAGGGGATCTGATGTCATGAATGCAGTGTTTGTGATGTCATCAATACTGATCATTGATATCATAAAGTGTGAATGTGATGTCATGTAGAATGTGTATGATGTCATATGTGTGCCCTGTCATGACTTACATACTTGTTGTGATGTCATCGACACAGAGGTACATCGATACAAACGTGTGTGTCATCTGTGTGATGGCACAAATACAGTGGCAGTGATGTCAAATATAGTGTGTGAGATGTCAGGTGTAGACGTTGCATTGTCATGAAAGCAGTATGTGTGATATCATATATATTGGTATGATGTCATAAATACACTAGCTGTGATGTCATGCATATAGGGCTGTGATGTCATAAAGCTTTGATGTCATGTCATTCATCCTGAATGTGCTGTCATACATAGAGTGTGCGTGATATCGTCCAGAGAGTGGGTGTGGTTATCATTGATACTCTGGGTTTGAGGACAAGCATACAGTGGATGTAGTCTCAGATACAATGGGTGAGATGGCAGATATAACATTTGTGTTGTCATGTGTGTGATCTCATCTATAGTGTCTGTGATGCCACGAATGCAATGGAGGTAATGCGATGACTGCAATGGTGTGAAGTCATAAAGAGTGGATGCGAAGATTTGTATAGTGCCTAAGATGTCATACATAAAATGGGTGTGATATCCTACGTACAGTTGGTCTGAGATCATCATTAGAGTGGTTGTGATGACACAGGTACAGTGGATGCAATGTCAGATATATTTGGAGTGATGTCATGAGTACAGTGCATGCGATGTCATAAATAATAATGTGGTGTCATGCCATAAAATGTGGATGTGATGCCTTCAAAAGTGTTTATGATGGTACGCAAACAGGGGTGTGATGTCATACATACAAAGGGTGTGATAAGATGGAAAGAGTGGGTGTGAAACACAGAAGATACAGTGGTTGTGAGGTAACAAAACTAGTGAATAGGTATTGTATACAATGGATATGATGTCATCATATATAGCGCATGAGATCTCATAGATACACTTGTTGTGATATCATCAATACAGTGGATGTGATGACAGAGATACTGTGGGTATGATGTCAAATATTGTGCGTGATGCCTTAGAAATGGTGGTTTGATGTCGTAATGTGAGGATGTGATGTCTTCAACAGGGCAAAGATGCTGCACATACGCAGATTGTGAGGTCATACAAAGAGTAGGTGTGACGTGGTCAATACAGTCGGTGTGATGACAAGGATTATTTGCTGTGATGTCACATGTATAGGGAATATATTGCCCTACATACTGGATGTGGTTTCATACATAGATGTTGTGAGGTCATAAGTACAGTAGAGTGAAGACTTAAGGAGTAGATGTGATGTTACAGAGTGCAACTGATGTCACACATATAGTGGGTGTGATGTCACATAAAAGTGGGTGTGATATTAGTGGAGAGGTTTTGATGGCAAAGATACAGTGGGTGTGCTGTCTCATATAGTGGGTGTGACGTCATGTCTGAAGTGGATGTGACATCATAAATACTGTGTTTTGCTGTTATAAAGAGGATGTGATGCCATCTACAGTGCAAATGATATCATACATAGGCCGAGTGTGGTGTCAGCAACACAGAGGGTGGGATGTTATACAGATTGGGTGTGATGTCATAAATATAGTGCATAGGATGTCACAGGTATACTGGATGTGATATCATATATATATAGGTTGTGATATCATCGATAGACTGGGTGTGACGACACAGATCCAGTTGATGTGATGTCAAATATAGTGGAAGTGATGTCATAAATAAAGTGGTGTGATGGCGTAAAGAGTGGATGTGATATCATAGGTATTATACAAGATTTCATACATATAGTGGAGGTGATGTCATACATACACTGGGTTTGATAAAATTGATACATTTGCTGTGATGACACAGTTACAGTCGTTGTGAGGTCAGATATGGTGTCTGTGAAGTACACAATGGTTCTGTTCTCATAACACTGTGTGTGATGCTATATAAAGTAGATAAGTCGTAAAGGTAGAGTGTGTGTGATGTCATAGATAGAGTCATTTTATGATGTCACGTATATAGTGACTGTGATATCATACGCAGTAGATGAAATGTCATATCGTATACAATGCGTGTGATATCATGAATACAGTGCATGTGATGTCATAAATATTGAGGATTGTGGTCATAGAGTGTGGTTATGATGTCATGTGTAGTGCATTTGATGGCATACATATGCAACCTGTGATCTCTTACATAGTTGGTGTGATGGCGTCGACAAAGTGGGTGTGATGACATATAGAGTGGATGTGATGGCAGATAGATCGGGTTTCAAGACAGACATAGAGCTTGTGTAGTCATACACACAGTGGGGTGAGAACGTATATAGTGGATATGATGTCCTAAACGTAGTATGTGCCATGACATCGGGTACAGTGTTAGTGTTCCCATTCATATACCAAGTGCGATGATATTTTTACTGAGTATGTTGTCTAAAAGCATAGTAGGTGTCTTGTCATAATTACAGTGGCTGTGATGTCACAAGTAGAGTGTATGTGATGTCATAACAGTGGGTGTGGTGTCATGAACCGATTGCATGTGTTGCCATGAATACAGACTTGTGATGTCATAAAGAGTGGGTGTGAGGTCACAAATTAATCACAGGATGTCATACATACAGTGGGTTTGATATCACACATAATGCTGGTGTGGTATAATCAATATACTCAGTAATGACCCAGGTACAGGGGATGCGATGGCAGATATACTGGGTTAATGACATGAGAACAGTGGGTGTGATGTCATAGAGTGGTGTGATATCATACAGAGTGGAAGTGATGTCATATGTAGTTCATAAGTTGTCATAGACTTTGTGGCTCTGGTATCATACATACAATGGGGGTTTATATGATCGATAATCTGTGTGTGATGACACTGGTACAGAGGATGTGCTGTCAGATATAAAGGGTGTGATGTGAGAAAAAGAAGATGTGATGTCACGTATAGAGTGAATTTATGTCACTCAGCGTGGGTGTGATGTCATATATACTGCATATTGTTCGATACATATATAGTATGTGTGGTGTCCTACATACAGTGTGTGTGTATAACATTGATAGAGTGGGTGTCATCACACTGATACAGATTATGGAGGTTATGCTGTCAGATAGAGTGGTTGTATTGTCTTTACACGGTGTGTTTCATGTCAAATATAGTGGATATGAATTCAGAACCATAGTGGATGTGATGGGACAGATGGAGTGGCTGTGATGTCACTGATATAGGGGATGAGATGTCATAAACCGTGGATGTGATGTCATATAGAGGGGATCTGATGTCATGAATGCAGTGTTTGTGATGTCATCATACTGATCATTGATATCATAAAGTGTGAATGTGATGTCATGTAGAATGTGTATGATGTCATATGTGTGCCCTGTCATGACTTACATACTTGTTGTGATATCATCGACACAGAGGTACATCGATACAAACGTGTGTGTCATCTGTGTGATGGCACAAATACAGTGGCAGTGATGTCAAATATAGTGTGTGAGATGTCAGGTGTAGAGGTTGCATTGTCATGAAAGCAGTATGTGTGATATCATATATATTGGTATGATGTCATAAATACACTAGCTGTGATGTCATGCATAAAGGGCTGTGATGTCATAAAGCTTTGATGTCATGTCATTCATCCTGAATGTGCTGTCATACATAGAGTGTGTGTGATATCGTCCAGAGAGTGGGTGTGTTATCATTGATACTCTGGGTTTGAGGACAAGCATACAGTGGATGTAGTCTCAGATACAATGGGTGAGATGGCAGATATAACATTTGTGTTGTCATGTGTGTGATCTCATCTATAGTGTCCATGATGCCACGAATGCAATGGAGGTAATGCGATGACTGCAATGGTGTGAAGTCACAAAGAGTGGTTGCGAAGATTTGTATAGTGCCTAAGATGTCATACATAAAATGGGTGTGATATCCTACGTACAGTTGGTCTGAGATCATCATTAGAGTGGTTGTGATGACACAGGTACAGTGGATGCAACGTCAGATATATTTGGAGTGATGTCATGAGTACAGTGCATGCGATGTCATAAATAATGTGGTGTCATGCCATAAAATGTGGATGTGATGCCTTCAAAAGTGTTTATGATGGTACGCAAACAGGGGTGTGATGTCATACATACAAAGGGTGTGATAAGATGGAAAGAGTGGGTGTGAAACACAGAAGATACAGTGGTTGTGAGGTAACAAAACTAGTGAATAGGTATTGTATACAATGGATATGATGTCATCATATATAGCGCATGAGATCTCATAGATACACTTGTTGTGATATCATCAATACAGTGGATGTGATGACAGAGATACTGTGGGTATGATGTCAAATATATTGTGCGTGATGCCTTAGAAATGGTGGTTTGATGTCGTAATGTGAGGATGTGATGTCTTCAACAGGGCAAAGATGCTGCACATACGCAGATTGTGAGGTCATACAAGAGTAGGTGTGACGTGGTCAATACAGTCGGTGTGATGACAAGGATTATTTGCTGTGATGTCACATGTATAGGGAATATATTGCCCTACATACTGGATGTGGTTTCATACATAGATGTTGTGAGGTCATAAGTACAGTAGAGTGAAGACTTAAGGAGTAGATGTGATGTTACAGAGTGCAACTGATGTCACACATATAGTGGGTGTGATGTCACATAAAAGTGGGTGTGATATTATTAGTGGAGAGGTTTTGATGGCAAAGATACAGTGGGTGTGCTGTCTCATATAGTGGGTGTGACGTCATGTCTGAAGTGGATGTGACATCATAAATACTGTGTTTTGCTGTTATAAAGAGGATGTGATGCCATCTACAGTGCAAATGATATGATACATAGGCCGAGTGTGGTGTCAGCAACACAGAGGGTGGGATGTTATACAGATTGGGTGTGATGTCATAAATATAGTGCATAGGATGTCACAGGTATACTGGATGTGATATCATATATATATATATATTTGTGATATCATCGATAGACTGGGTGTGACGACACAGATCCAGTTGATGTGATGTCAAATATAGTGGAAGTGATGTCATAAATAAAGTGGTGTGATGGCGTAAAGAGTGGATGTGATATCATAGGTATTATACAAGATTTCATACATATAGTGGAGGTGATGTCATACATACACTGGGTTTGATAAAATTGATACATTTGCTGTGATGACACAGTTACAGTCGTTGTGAGGTCAGATATGGTGTCTGTGAAGTACACAATGGTTCTGTTCTCATAACACTGTGTGTGATGCTATATAAAGTAGATAAGTCGTAAAGGTAGAGTGTGTGTGATGTCATAGATAGAGTCATTTTATGATGTCACGTATATATTAGTATATAGTGACTGTGATATCATACGCAGTAGATGAAATGTCATATCGTATACAATGCGTGTGATATCATGAATAAAGTGCATGTGATGTCATAAATATGAGGATTGTGGTCATAGAGTGTGGTTATGATGTCATGTGTAGTGCATTTGATGGCATACATATGCAACCTGTGATCTCTTACATAGTTGGTGTGATGGCGTCGACAAAGTGGGTGTGATGACATATAGAGTGGATGTGATGGCAGATAGATCGGGTTTCAAGACAGACATAGAGCTTGTGTAGTCATACACACAGTGTGGGTGAGAACGTATATAGTGGATATGATGTCCTAAACGTAGTATGTGCCATGACATCGGGTACAGTGTTAGTGTTCCCATTCATATACCAAGTGCGATGATATTTTTACTGAGTATGTTGTGTCTAAAGCATAGTAGGTGTCTTGTCATAATTACAGTGGCTGTGATGTCACAAGTAGAGTGTATGTGATGTCATATAGCAGTGGGTGTGGTGTCATGAACGATTGCATGTGTTGCCATGAATACAGACTTGTGATGTCATAAAGAGTGGGTGTTAGGTCACAAATTAATCACAGGATGTCATACATACAGTGGGTTTGATATCACACATAATGCTGGTGTGGTATAATCAATATACTCAGTAATGACCCAGGTACAGGGGATGCGATGGCAGATATACTGGGTTAATGACATGAGAACAGTGGGTGTGATGTCATAGAGTGGTGTGATATCATACAGAGTGGATGTGATGTCATATGTAGTTCATAAGTTGTCATAGACTTTGTGGCTCTGGTATCATACATACAATGGGGGTTATATGATCGATAATCTGTGTGTGATGACACTGGTACAGAGGATGTGCTGTCAGATATAAAGGGTGTGATGTGAGAAAAAGAAGATGTGATGTCACGTATAGAGTGAATTTATGTCACTCAGCGTGGGTGTGACTGCATATTGTTCGATACATATAGTATGTGTGGTGTCCTACATACAGTGTGTGTTATAACATTGATAGAGTGGGTGTCATCACACTGATACAGATTATGGAGGTTATGCTGTCAGATAGAGTGTTTGTATTGTCTTTACACGGTGTGTTTCATGTCAAATATAGTGGATATGAATTCAGAACCATAGTGGATGTGATGGGACAGATGGAGTGGCTGTGATGTCACTGATATAGGGGATGAGATGTCATAAACCGTGGATTTTTTTTTTTTTTTTTTTTTTTTTTTTTTTTTTTTTTTTTTTTTTTTTTTTTTTTTTTTTTTTTTTTTTTTTTTTTTTTTTTTTTTTTTTTTTTTTTTTTTTTTTTTTTTTTTTTTTTTTTTTTTTTTTTTTTTTTTTTTTTTTTTTTTTTTTTTTTTTTTTTTTTTTTTTTTTTTTTTTTTTTTTTTTTTTTTTTTTTTTTTTTTTTTTTTTTTTTTTTTTTTTTTTTTTTTTTTTTTTTTTTTTTTTTTTTTTTTTTTTTTTTTTTTTTTTTTTTTTTTTTTTTTTTTTTTTTTTTTTTTTTTTTTTTTTTTTTTTTTTTTTTTTTTTTTTTTTTTTTTTTTTTTTTTTTTTTTTTTTTTTTTTTTTTTTTTTTTTTTTTTTTTTTTTTTTTTTTTTTTTTTTTTTTTTTTTTTTTTTTTTTTTTTTTTTTTTTTTTTTTTTTTTTTTTTTTTTTTTTTTTTTTTTTTTTTTTTTTTTTTTTTTTTTTTTTTTTTTTTTTTTTTTTTTTTTTTTTTTTTTTTTTTTTTTTTTTTTTTTTTTTTTTTTTTTTTTTTTTTTTTTTTTTTTTTTTTTTTTTTTTTTTTTTTTTTTTTTTTTTTTCTTTTTTAAAAAATGATGTCATGTAAAGGTTTTGGTCATATTGCCCCTGTCAAAACTTAATTTTTTTTGGAAAAAATTTCTTTGGGTTCATTTGTGTATAAACAGGGCTAAACAATAATTTTAGTGTAAAAGGGGGTTGATTGGCAAAACATTGTGGAAAAAGGGGAATTTTTAAAATAAAGGGGATGAAGGGGTTTTTAAAAACTTTATTTTATTTTCTTTCCTGTTGGCTCATAAGGGCGGATTCTAGGGGGGTTTGTTTATTTTGAATCCTGGTTTGGGGAAAGCAAAGGGGGTTTTTGATACGGGGTTTGAGGCAGAATAACTTTGGTTTTGTCATTTGGGTTTCCTTTAAAAGGTTATGGGAATCCCTTTAAAATGCATGATGAAGGGGGAACCCAAAAAGGTTTCGGATTTGTTTTTAAAATGTTACAAAAGGGGTTTTTTTTTATCTTTGGTTGTCATCTTTAAAAGGGTTGTATGACACGGGTGTGGATCAATAGATTTTGGATTTTGTCGGGGCACTCAGTATAAAATTTGTGGTGTCATAAAAAATGGGTTTAGCCTTAAAATTTTATGGAGCAAAAGGGGGTATGTTTCAAAAAAAGGGGGTGTGATAAATAAAAGGGGGTAAAAAAGGGAAAAAATTTTGGGGAACAAAATGGAAGGTTTGTAACAATGGATAGGTTAAAAAAAGGGGGGGTTTTTTTAATTTTTTTTTTTTATTTTTTAAAAGGGAGGTTTGGGGGTTTCTTTATATGTTTTAAGGGCTTGATTTGGGGGGGGATGGTAGTGGGTGGATTCTAAAACCAAAAGGGGGTTTTTGGGGTATCAAGAGTAGGTGGGGTTTTACAGTGGGTGTGATGACAAGGTTTTTGCTGTGATGTAATATTGGGGAAATATATTCCCATCGGGGGGTTTTTTTTTTGAGGTAAAAAAAAGGGGAAAAAAAAGGATTTTGGTAAGGGTGACAATTTTTTGTTAAAAAAAAAAGGGGGGTTTTAAATTT
This sequence comes from Odocoileus hemionus, assembly GCA_020976825.1. NCBI lineage: Eukaryota > Metazoa > Chordata > Mammalia > Artiodactyla > Cervidae > Odocoileus > Odocoileus hemionus. The sequence continues at coordinate 1,387 of JAJLRB010000528.1, read as the reverse complement.
TGGGAGGGAAAAAGGGGGGGGTTTTTGGGTTGAGCATGTCTGAAGGGGAGGGAAAAATTAAATACTGGTTTTGTTTATAAAGGGAGTGATCCCATCTAAGTGCAATAAAATTTACAAGGCCTGTGGTTCAGCAACACAGGGGTTTGGATGTTATACAGAGGGGGTGTGATGTCATAATATATGCAGGGGATGCCCAAAGGTTATGGTTTGATATCAAAATTTTTATTTGTAATTTTTTTGGGGGGTCAAATGGGGGTTTTAAAATAGGGAGTTTTAAAAAAAGGGGGGGGAAAAAAGGGGGGGTTTAAAAAATAAAAAAAGATTATACTAAGGGGGGATTTTAAAATTTTTTTGATAAAGTATTTTTGTTGTGAGGCAGTTAGGTCTTGTGGGTCAGGTTTTTTGGGACACTGGTTTGTTAAAAAAATGTGTGTTAAAAAAGTTTTAGCTAAAGGTATTTTTGGTGTTAGATGGTATTTTTAGTAAAAATGGTTATATGAAGAAAAAATTTTTTAAAAATTTTTGTTTCATAAATTGTTATGTCTTATAAATTGTGGCATAGTGTGTTTACAGGTGTGTTTTGTGCAAAATTTGGGGCCCATATTTGGGTGAGGGCCCGGAAAAATGGGTTAGCAAATAGATGGAGTAAAAGGGGTTTTAGCCCAAAAAGTGTTATCTAAAAATTTGGGGGAAACGAAAGGTTGTGTCCAATTCAATGGGGAAATTTTTAGTTTTCCCCACATAAAAAGTGCTGTTTTTTTTGTTTTTAAAAAAGTTTTGTTTTTGGGGGGGTTCCAATGATGAGGGTTTGCATAACGGGGGTGGGGTGTCATAAGTTGATGTGGCCATAATAAGATTGGGTTTTAAAAGGGGTTGATCACAATAACCCAAGGGTATAATCAGTTTTGATACCAAAATAAGTGGTGGAAAACCCCAAAAAAAAGGGACGGGGGTGGATGAAAAAATTGGGTTTTAAGAAAAAAGAGGGTGTTTGATTCATAAGTTTTAAAATTTGTGGGTTGTTTCAAAAAGTTTAATTGTCAAATTTGGGGGGCCTGGTACAAATTAAAAGGGGGGGGTTTATTGAAAAAAAAGTGTGTGTGCCTTAAGGGATTTGTAAATTAAAAGGGGGTGGATGTAAAAAAAAAGGGTTTTTACTTTTGGTGAATTTAACAGGGGGGTTTTTCTATAATGTTTTTCAACTATTTTGGGGTTCCTAAAAAGTGTGTTTTTTTAAAAGGGGGTTTTGTCAATGTAAGATTGGGGTTTTGGTGAGGGGTTTTTTTTTTTACACTGTTTTTATGTCAAAAAAGGGGAAATTTTTTAAAAGGGTTGTGCAGATGAGTGTGTGATGTCATGATAGGGTTTGGGGAATGTATAAAGGGTT
>JAJLRB010000527.1:0-27156 GCA_020976825.1 Odocoileus hemionus | reverse complement strand
GTGGTATAATCAATATACTCAGTAATGACCCAGGTACAGGGGATGCGATGGCAGATATACTGGGTTAATGACATGAGAACAGTGGGTGTGATGTCATAGAGTGGTGTGATATCATACAGAGTGGAAGTGATGTCATATGTAGTTCATAAGTTGTCATAGACTTTGTGGCTCTGGTATCATACATACAATGGGGGTTATATGATCGATAATCTGTGTGTGATGACACTGGTACAGAGGATGTGCTATCAGATATAAAGGGTGTGATGTGAGAAAAAGAAGATGTGATGTCACGTATAGAGTGAATTTATGTCACTCAGCGTGGGTGTGATATCATATATACTGCATATTGTTCGATACATATAGTATGTGTGGTGTCCTACATACAGTGTGTGTTATAACATTGATAGAGTGGGTGTCATCACACTGATACAGATTATGGAGGTTATACTGTCAGATAGAGTGGTTGTATTGTCTTTACACGGTGTGTTTCATGTCAAATATAGTGGATATGAATTCAGAACCATAGTGGATGTGATGGGACAGATGGAGTGGCTGTGATGTCACTGATATAGGGGATGAGATGTCATAAACCGTGGATGTGATGTCATATAGAGGGGATCTGATGTCATGAATGCAGTGTTTGTGATGTCATCAGTACTGATCATTGATATCATAAAGTGTGAATGTGATGTCATGTAGAATGTGTATGATGTCATATGTGTGCCCTGTCATGACTTACATACTTGTTGTTATATCATCGACACAGAGGTACATCGATACAAACGTGTGTGTCATCTGTGTGATGGCACAAATACAGTGGCAGTGATGTCAAATATAGTGTGTGAGATGTCAGGTGTAGAGGTTGCATTGTCATGAAAGCAGTATGTGTGATATCATATATATTGGTATGATGTCATAAATACACTAGCTGGGATGTCATGCATAAAGGGCTGTGATGTCATAAAGCTTTGATGTCATGTCATTCATCCTGAATGTGCTGTCATACATAGAGTGTGCGTGATATCGTCCAGAGAGTGGGTGTGTTATCATTGATACTCTGGGTTTGAGGACAAGCATACAGTGGATGTAGTCTCAGATACAATGGGTGAGATGGCAGATATAACATTTGTGTTGTCATGTGTGTGATCTCATCTATAGTGTCCATGATGCCACGAATCCCATGGAGGTAATGCGATGACTGTAATGGTGTGAAGTCACAAAGAGTGGTTACGAAGATTTGTATAGTGCCTAAGATGTCATACATAAAATGGGTGTGATATCCTACGTACAGTTGGTCTGAGATCATCATTAGAGTGGTTGTGATGACACAGGTACAGTGGATGCAACGTCAGATATATTCGGAGTGATGTCATGAGTACAGTGCATGCGATGTCATAAATAATGTGGTGTCATGCCATAAAATGTGGATGTGATGCCTTAAAAGTTTTTATGATGGTACGCAAACAGGGGTGTGATGTCATACATACAAAGGGTGTGATAAGATGGAAAGAGTGGGTGTGAAACACAGAAGATACAGTAGTTGTGAGGTAACAAAACTAGTGAATAGGTATTGTATACAATGGATATGATGTCATCATATATAGCGCATGAGATCTCATAGATACACTTGTTGTGATATCATCAATACAGTGGATGTGATGACAGAGATACTGTGGGTATGATGTCAATTATATTGTGCGTGATGCCTTAGAAATGGTGGTTTGATGTCGTAATGTGAGGATGCGATGTCTTCAACAGGGCAAAGATGCTGCACATACGCAGATTATGAGGTCATACAAGAGTAGGTGTGACGTGGTCAATACAGTCGGTGTGATGACAAGGATTATTTGCTGTGATGTCACATGTATAGGGAATATATTGCCCTACATACTGGATGTGGTTTCATACATAGATGTTGTGAGGTCATAAGTACAGTAGAGTGAAGACTTAAGCAGTAGATGTGATGTTACAGAGTGCAACTGATGTCACACATATAGTGGGTGTGATGTCACATAAAAGTGGGTGTGATATTAGTGGAGAGGTTTTGATGGCAAAGATACAGTGGGTGTGCTGTCTCATATAGTGGGTGTGACGTCATGTCTGAAGTGGATGTGACATCATAAATACTGAGTTTTGCTCTTATAAAGAGGATGTGATGCCATCTAGAGTGCAAATGATATGATACATAGGCCGAGTGTGGTGTCAGCAACACAGAGGGTGGGATGTTATACAGATTGGGTGTGATGTCATGAATATAGTGCATAGGATGTCACAGGTATACTGGATGAGATATCATATATATATAGGTTGTGATATCATCGATAGACTGGGTGTGACGACACAGATCCAGTTGATGTGATGTCAAATATAGTGGAAGTGATGTCATAAATAAAGTGGTGTGATGGCGTAAAGAGTGGATGTGATACCATAGGTATTATACAAGATTTCATACATATAGTGGAGGTGATGTCATACATACACTGGGTTTGATAAAATTGATACATTTGCTGTGATGACACAGTTACAGTCGTTGTGAGGTCAGATATGGTGTCTGTGAAGTACACAATGGTTCTGTTCTCATAACACTGTGTGTGATGCTATATAAAGTAGATAAGTCGTAAAGGTAGAGTGTGTGATGTCATAGATAGAGTCATTTTATGATGTCACGTATATAGTGACTGTGATATCATACGCAGTAGATGAAATGTCATATCGTATACAATGCGTGTGATATCATGAATAAAGTGCATGTGATGTCATAAATATTGAGGATTGTGGTCATAGAGTGTGGTTATGATGTCATGTGTAGTGCATTTGATGGCATACATTTGCAACCTGTGATCTCTTACATAGTTGGTGTGATGGCGTCGACAAAGTGGGTGTGATGACATATAGAGTGGATGTGATGGCAGATAGATCGGGTTTCAAGACAGACATAGAGCTTGTGTAGTCATACACACAGTGTGGGTGAGAACGTATATAGTGGATATGATGTCCTAAACGTAGTATGTGCCATGACATCGGGTACAGTGTTAGTGTTCCCATTCATATACCAAGTGCGATGATATTTTTACTGAGTATGTTGTGTAAAGCATAGTAGGTGTCTTGTCATAATTACAGTGGCTGTGATGTCACAAGTAGAGTGTATGTGATGTCATAAGCAGTGGGTGTGGTGTCATGAACCGATTGCATGTGTTGCCATGAATACAGACTTGTGATGTCATAAAGAGTGGGTGTGAGGTCACAAATTAATCACAGGATGTCATACATACAGTGGGTTTGATATCACACATAATGCTGGTGTGGTATAATCAATATACTCAGTAATGACCCAGGTACAGGGGATGCGATGGCAGATATACTGGGTTAATGACATGAGAACAGTGGGTGTGATGTCATAGAGTGGTGTGATATCATACAGAGTGGAAGTGATGTCATATGTAGTTCATAAGTTGTCATAGACTTTGTGGCTCTGGTATCATACATACAATGGGGGTTATATGATCGATAATCTGTGTGTGATGACACTGGTACAGAGGATGTGCTATCAGATATAAAGGGTGTGATGTGAGAAAAAGAAGATGTGATGTCACGTATAGAGTGAATTTATGTCACTCAGCGTGGGTGTGATATCATATATACTGCATATTGTTCGATACATATAGTATGTGTGGTGTCCTACATACAGTGTGTGTTATAACATTGATAGAGTGGGTGTCATCACACTGATACAGATTATGGAGGTTATACTGTCAGATAGAGTGGTTGTATTGTCTTTACACGGTGTGTTTCATGTCAAATATAGTGGATATGAATTCAGAACCATAGTGGATGTGATGGGACAGATGGAGTGGCTGTGATGTCACTGATATAGGGGATGAGATGTCATAAACCGTGGATGTGATGTCATATAGAGGGGATCTGATGTCATGAATGCAGTGTTTGTGATGTCATCATACTGATCATTGATATCATAAAGTGTGAATGTGATGTCATGTAGAATGTGTATGATGTCATATGTGTGCCCTGTCATGACTTACATACTTGTTGTTATATCATCGACACAGAGGTACATCGATACAAACGTGTGTGTCATCTGTGTGATGGCACAAATACAGTGGCAGTGATGTCAAATATAGTGTGTGAGATGTCAGGTGTAGAGGTTGCATTGTCATGAAAGCAGTATGTGTGATATCATATATATTGGTATGATGTCATAAATACACTAGCTGGATGTCATGCATAAAGGGCTGTGATGTCATAAAGCTTTGATGTCATGTCATTCATCCTGAATGTGCTGTCATACATAGAGTGTGCGTGATATCGTCCAGAGAGTGGGTGTGTTATCATTGATACTCTGGGTTTGAGGACAAGCATACAGTGGATGTAGTCTCAGATACAATGGGTGAGATGGCAGATATAACATTTGTGTTGTCATGTGTGTGATCTCATCTATAGTGTCCATGATGCCACGAATCCCATGGAGGTAATGCGATGACTGTAATGGTGTGAAGTCACAAAGAGTGGTTACGAAGATTTGTATAGTGCCTAAGATGTCATACATAAAATGGGTGTGATATCCTACGTACAGTTGGTCTGAGATCATCATTAGAGTGGTTGTGATGACACAGGTACAGTGGATGCAACGTCAGATATATTCGGAGTGATGTCATGAGTACAGTGCATGCGATGTCATAAATAATGTGGTGTCATGCCATAAAATGTGGATGTGATGCCTTCAAAAGTTTTTATGATGGTACGCAAACAGGGGTGTGATGTCATACATACAAAGGGGTGTGATAAGATGGAAAGAGTGGGTGTGAAACACAGAAGATACAGTAGTTGTGAGGTAACAAAACTAGTGAATAGGTATTGTATACAATGGATATGATGTCATCATATATAGCGCATGAGATCTCATAGATACACTTGTTGTGATATCATCAATACAGTGGATGTGATGACAGAGATACTGTGGGTATGATGTCAATTATATTGTGCGTGATGCCTTAGAAATGGTGGTTTGATGTCGTAATGTGAGGATGCGATGTCTTCAACAGGGCAAAGATGCTGCACATACGCAGATTATGAGGTCATACAAGAGTAGGTGTGACGTGGTCAATACAGTCGGTGTGATGACAAGGATTATTTGCTGTGATGTCACATGTATAGGGAATATATTGCCCTACATACTGGATGTGGTTTCATACATAGATGTTGTGAGGTCATAAGTACAGTAGAGTGAAGACTTAAGCAGTAGATGTGATGTTACAGAGTGCAACTGATGTCACACATATAGTGGGTGTGATGTCACATAAAAGTGGGTGTGATATTAGTGGAGAGGTTTTGATGGCAAAGATACAGTGGGTGTGCTGTCTCATATAGTGGGTGTGACGTCATGTCTGAAGTGGATGTGACATCATAAATACTGAGTTTTGCTCTTATAAAGAGGATGTGATGCCATCTAGAGTGCAAATGATATGATACATAGGCCGAGTGTGGTGTCAGCAACACAGAGGGTGGGATGTTATACAGATTGGGTGTGATGTCATGAATATAGTGCATGGGATGTCACAGGTATACTGGATGAGATATCATATATATATAGGTTGTGATATCATCGATAGACTGGGTGTGACGACACAGATCCAGTTGATGTGATGTCAAATATAGTGGAAGTGATGTCATAAATAAAGTGGTGTGATGGCGTAAAGAGTGGATGTGATACCATAGGTATTATACAAGATTTCATACATATAGTGGAGGTGATGTCATACATACACTGGGTTTGATAAAATTGATACATTTGCTGTGATGACACAGTTACAGTCGTTGTGAGGTCAGATATGGTGTCTGTGAAGTACACAATGGTTCTGTTCTCATAACACTGTGTGTGATGCTATATAAAGTAGATAAGTCGTAAAGGTAGAGTGTGTGATGTCATAGATAGAGTCATTTTATGATGTCACGTATATAGTGACTGTGATATCATACGCAGTAGATGAAATGTCATATCGTATACAATGCGTGTGATATCATGAATAAAGTGCATGTGATGTCATAAATATTGAGGATTGTGGTCATAGAGTGTGGTTATGATGTCATGTGTAGTGCATTTGATGGCATACATTTGCAACCTGTGATCTCTTACATAGTTGGTGTGATGGCGTCGACAAAGTGGGTGTGATGACATATAGAGTGGATGTGATGGCAGATAGATCGGGTTTCAAGACAGACATAGAGCTTGTGTAGTCATACACACAGTGTGGGTGAGAACGTATATAGTGGATATGATGTCCTAAACGTAGTATGTGCCATGACATCGGGTACAGTGTTAGTGTTCCCATTCATATACCAAGTGCGATGATATTTTTACTGAGTATGTTGTGTAAAGCATAGTAGGTGTCTTGTCATAATTACAGTGGCTGTGATGTCACAAATAGAGTGTGTATGTGATGTCATAAGCAGTGGGTGTGGTGTCATGAACCGATTGCATGTGTTGCCATGAATACAGACTTGTGATGTCATAAAGAGTGGGTGTGAGGTCACAAATTAATCACAGGATGTCATACATACAGTGGGTTTGATATCACACATAATGCTGGTGTGGTATAATCAATATACTCAGTAATGACCCAGGTACAGGGGATGCGATGGCAGATATACTGGGTTAATGACATGAGAACAGTGGGTGTGATGTCATAGAGTGGTGTGATATCATACAGAGTGGAAGTGATGTCATATGTAGTTCATAAGTTGTCATAGACTTTGTGGCTCTGGTATCATACATACAATGGGGGTTATATGATCGATAATCTGTGTGTGATGACACTGGTACAGAGGATGTGCTGTCAGATATAAAGGGTGTGATGTGAGAAAAAGAAGATGTGATGTCACGTATAGAGTGAATTTATGTCACTCAGCGTGGGTGTGATGTCATATATACTGCATATTGTTCGATACATATAGTATGTGTGGTGTCCTACATACAGTGTGTGTTATAACATTGATAGAGTGGGTGTCATCACACTGATACAGATTATGGAGGTTATACTGTCAGATAGAGTGGTTGTATTGTCTTTACACGGTGTGTTTCATGTCAAATATAGTGGATATGAATTCAGAACCATAGTGGATGTGATGGGACAGATGGAGTGGCTGTGATGTCACTGATATAGGGGATGAGATGTCATAAACCGTGGATGTGATGTCATATAGAGGGGATCTGATGTCATGAATGCAGTGTTTGTGATGTCATCATACTGATCATTGATATCATAAAGTGTGAATGTGATGTCATGTAGAATGTGTATGATGTCATATGTGTGCCCTGTCATGACTTACATACTTGTTGTTATATCATCGACACAGAGGTACATCGATACAAACGTGTGTGTCATCTGTGTGATGGCACAAATACAGTGGCAGTGATGTCAAATATAGTGTGTGAGATGTCAGGTGTAGAGGTTGCATTGTCATGAAAGCAGTATGTGTGATATCACGTATATTGGTATGATGTCATAAATACACTAGCTGGATGTCATGCATAAGGGCTGTGATGTCATAAAGCTTTGATGTCATGTCATTCATCCTGAATGTGCTGTCATACATAGAGTGTGCGTGATATCGTCCAGAGAGTGGGTGTGTTATCATTGATACTCTGGGTTTGAGGACAAGCATACAGTGGATGTAGTCTCAGATACAATGGGTGAGATGGCAGATATAACATTTGTGTTGTCATGTGTGTGATCTCATCTATAGTGTCCGTGATGCCACGAATCCCATGGAGGTAATGCGATGACTGTAATGGTGTGAAGTCACAAAGAGTGGTTACGAAGATTTGTATAGTGCCTAAGATGTCATACATAAAATGGGTGTGATATCCTACGTACAGTTGGTCTGAGATCATCATTAGAGTGGTTGTGATGACACAGGTACAGTGGATGCAACGTCAGATATATTCGGAGTGATGTCATGAGTACAGTGCATGCGATGTCATAAATAATGTGGTGTCATGCCATAAAATGTGGATGTGATGCCTTCAAAAGTTTTTATGATGGTACGCAAACAGGGGTGTGATGTCATACATACAAAGGGTGTGATAAGATGGAAAGAGTGGGTGTGAAACACAGAAGATACAGTGGTTGTGAGGTAACAAAACTAGTGAATAGGTATTGTATACAATGGATATGATGTCATCATATATAGCGCATGAGATCTCATAGATACACTTGTTGTGATATCATCAATACAGTGGATGTGATGACAGAGATACTGTGGGTATGATGTCAATTATATTGTGCGTGATGCCTTAGAAATGGTGGTTTGATGTCGTAATGTGAGGATGCGATGTCTTCAACAGGGCAAAGATGCTGCACATACGCAGATTATGAGGTCATACAAGAGTAGGTGTGACGTGGTCAATACAGTCGGTGTGATGACAAGGATTATTTGCTGTGATGTCACATGTATAGGGAATATATTGCCCTACATACTAGATGTGGTTTCATACATAGATGTTGTGAGGTCATAAGTACAGTAGAGTGAAGACTTAAGCAGTAGATGTGATGTTACAGAGTGCAACTGATGTCACACATATAGTGGGTGTGATGTCACATAAAAGTGGGTGTGATATTAGTGGAGAGGTTTTGATGGCAAAGATACAGTGGGTGTGCTGTCTCATATAGTGGGTGTGACGTCATGTCTGAAGTGGATGTGACATCATAAATACTGAGTTTTGCTCTTATAAAGAGGATGTGATGCCATCTAGAGTGCAAATGATATGATACATAGGCCGAGTGTGGTGTCAGCAACACAGAGGGTGGGATGTTATACAGATTGGGTGTGATGTCATGAATATAGTGCATGGGATGTCACAGGTATACTGGATGAGATATCATATATATATAGGTTGTGATATCATCGATAGACTGGGTGTGACGACACAGATCCAGTTGATGTGATGTCAAATATAGTGGAAGTGATGTCATAAATAAAGTGGTGTGATGGCGTAAAGAGTGGATGTGATACCATAGGTATTATACAAGATTTCATACATATAGTGGAGGTGATGTCATACATACACTGGGTTTGATAAAATTGATACATTTGCTGTGATGACACAGTTACAGTCGTTGTGAGGTCAGATATGGTGTCTGTGAAGTACACAATGGTTCTGTTCTCATAACACTGTGTGTGATGCTATATAAAGTAGATAAGTCGTAAAGGTAGAGTGTGTGATGTCATAGATAGAGTCATTTTATGATGTCACGTATATAGTGACTGTGATATCATACGCAGTAGATGAAATGTCATATCGTATACAATGCGTGTGATATCATGAATAAAGTGCATGTGATGTCATAAATATTGAGGATTGTGGTCATAGAGTGTGGTTATGATGTCATGTGTAGTGCATTTGATGGCATACATTTGCAACCTGTGATCTCTTACATAGTTGGTGTGATGGCGTCGACAAAGTGGGTGTGATGACATATAGAGTGGATGTGATGGCAGATAGATCGGGTTTCAAGACAGACATAGAGCTTGTGTAGTCATACACACAGTGTGGGTGAGAACGTATATAGTGGATATGATGTCCTAAACGTAGTATGTGCCATGACATCGGGTACAGTGTTAGTGTTCCCATTCATATACCAAGTGCGATGATATTTTTACTGAGTATGTTGTGTAAAGCATAGTAGGTGTCTTGTCATAATTACAGTGGCTGTGATGTCACAAGTAGAGTGTATGTGATGTCATAAGCAGTGGGTGTGGTGTCATGAACCGATTGCATGTGTTGCCATGAATACAGACTTGTGATGTCATAAAGAGTGGGTGTGAGGTCACAAATTAATCACAGGATGTCATACATACAGTGGGTTTGATATCACACATAATGCTGGTGTGGTATAATCAATATACTCAGTAATGACCCAGGTACAGGGGATGCGATGGCAGATATACTGGGTTAATGACATGAGAACAGTGGGTGTGATGTCATAGAGTGGTGTGATATCATACAGAGTGGAAGTGATGTCATATGTAGTTCATAAGTTGTCATAGACTTTGTGGCTCTGGTATCATACATACAATGGGGGTTATATGATCGATAATCTGTGTGTGATGACACTGGTACAGAGGATGTGCTGTCAGATATAAAGGGTGTGATGTGAGAAAAAAGAAGATGTGATGTCACGTATAGAGTGAATTTATGTCACTCAGCGTGGGTGTGATGTCATATATACTGCATATTGTTCGATACATATAGTATGTGTGGTGTCCTACATACAGTGTGTGTTATAACATTGATAGAGTGGGTGTCATCACACTGATACAGATTATGGAGGTTATACTGTCAGATAGAGTGGTTGTATTGTCTTTACACGGTGTGTTTCATGTCAAATATAGTGGATATGAATTCAGAACCATAGTGGATGTGATGGGGACAGATGGAGTGGCTGTGATGTCACTGATATAGGGGATGAGATGTCATAAACCGTGGATGTGATGTCATATAGAGGGGATCTGATGTCATGAATGCAGTGTTTGTGATGTCATCAATACTGATCATTGATATCATAAAGTGTGAATGTGATGTCATGTAGAATGTGTATGATGTCATATGTGTGCCCTGTCATGACTTACATACTTGTTGTTATATCATCGACACAGAGGTACATCGATACAAACGTGTGTGTCATCTGTGTGATGGCACAAATACAGTGGCAGTGATGTCAAATATAGTGTGTGAGATGTCAGGTGTAGAGGTTGCATTGTCATGAAAGCAGTATGTGTGATATCACGTATATTGGTATGATGTCATAAATACACTAGCTGTGATGTCATGCATATAGGGCTGTGATGTCATAAAGCTTTGATGTCATGTCATTCATCCTGAATGTGCTGTCATACATAGAGTGTGCGTGATATCGTCCAGAGAGTGGGTGTGTTATCATTGATACTCTGGGTTTGAGGACAAGCATACAGTGGATGTAGTCTCAGATACAATGGGTGAGATGGCAGATATAACATTTGTGTTGTCATGTGTGTGATCTCATCTATAGTGTCCGTGATGCCACGAATCCCATGGAGGTAATGCGATGACTGTAATGGTGTGAAGTCACAAAGAGTGGTTACGAAGATTTGTATAGTGCCTAAGATGTCATACATAAAATGGGTGTGATATCCTACGTACAGTTGGTCTGAGATCATCATTAGAGTGGTTGTGATGACACAGGTACAGTGGATGCAACGTCAGATATATTCGGAGTGATGTCATGAGTACAGTGCATGCGATGTCATAAATAATGTGGTGTCATGCCATAAAATGTGGATGTGATGCCTTCAAAAGTTTTTATGATGGTACGCAAACAGGGGTGTGATGTCATACATACAAAGGGTGTGATAAGATGGAAAGAGTGGGTGTGAAACACAGAAGATACAGTGGTTGTGAGGTAACAAAACTAGTGAATAGGTATTGTATACAATGGATATGATGTCATCATATATAGCGCATGAGATCTCATAGATACACTTGTTGTGATATCATCAATACAGTGGATGTGATGACAGAGATACTGTGGGTATGATGTCAATTATATTGTGCGTGATGCCTTAGAAATGGTGGTTTGATGTCGTAATGTGAGGATGCGATGTCTTCAACAGGGCAAAGATGCTGCACATACGCAGATTATGAGGTCATACAAGAGTAGGTGTGACGTGGTCAATACAGTCGGTGTGATGACAAGGATTATTTGCTGTGATGTCACATGTATAGGGAATATATTGCCCTACATACTAGATGTGGTTTCATACATAGATGTTGTGAGGTCATAAGTACAGTAGAGTGAAGACTTAAGCAGTAGATGTGATGTTACAGAGTGCAACTGATGTCACACATATAGTGGGTGTGATGTCACATAAAAGTGGGTGTGATATTGGAGAGGTTTTATAATACGGAGTGGGTATTTAGTATGCAGACAGGGTGGATGCATAAGTGGTGTATATAAAGTGGAGTTATGGTTTATACATAGGAGTTATGTGATATTGTGGTTTATAAGTGATGTTGTGATATACAAGGGTGTTTGTAATAAGGTGTCAGTAAGAGGAATTTGTCACGATAGGGTGTGTTGATAAAGGTGTGTAGTATTAGTATTTGTTATCAGGTGTGTATATTATGGTGTGTAATTTGAGTGTATCAGTAATAGTTGATGTTGGTGTGTCATATATGTGGTATTCAGAATAGTGGTGTGATTCAAGTGGTGGCTGTGATGTAAAGGGGTGATGTCATATGGTGTGGATAAGAGGGTTGATGTCTATGAGTTGGTCATAGTGTTGTATGTCAATAGAGTGATTATAATGTATTGTGCTAATTTACTGTTTTATTGTGTAATGAGGTCATAATGTGTTATAGGGCAGTAGTGTGATGGTGTATACATGGTTATTATATAGAGTAGTGGATATGGATACTAATGGTGTATACAGTGTGAGTATGTGTTCAAGGTTGATCATAGATTATTAGTGTGTTGTACAGTGGAGTAAATTGTGTGCATAAGTGTGGATTCAATTGTGTGCAATGTGAGTTCTTCAAGTTATGATGACCAACAGTTGTAAAAGTGATAATGAATGTTAACATAAGTGAGTAAAACTGTTATATACAGATGTGTACAATATGAGATCTTATTGTGATCTAGGATGTGGTTGTGGGTTGTTAATAATTATCAATGGGGTATGAGTGGCGTGTACGGGATGGACAGGATTGGTATCAATATGGATTCATCGTGGCAATATGTGTGAGTCATGTAGGGTAAGCTTAGATTGTTCATCAAGATGTATTAGATTAATGGTAATGGAAGTTGTGCAAATTGGTGTGTCATAAGTGTGGATAGGAGTTGACAAAATACTGTGTATAAGGGGTGTGCCTTAAGTGAGATCAATGTTGTCAAGAGGTGTGTGATGATGTATAATAGATGGTGTCCAGGTGATTTAAATTGTTTGATATTGATGGTCACGTCTGAGTTAATATATGTGTGTTCTAATGGGTGTGAGAAACGGATTGTTATGAATTTAATTGATGTAGGTATTTACAGTTAAATTAATGGTGTTAACATACAGTTTGAAGATTGTGTGAGCACGTCTTTAGCAGTTGTGTTTAAGTAAAAGTGTTCATCATGTGGTCTTTAGTGTAGTGAGTGATCATAGATAGAGATTATATGTATATGGTTATATCTGTGTGATGTAATTAATGGTGTGATTATGATAAGTGCATGAGATAATGATGTCTAATGTGTTTGGTCTGGTGATGACATTAAGTGATTATGGTGTGTCGCAATGGTTGTAAAAAGTGGTGAGAACGTTAGGATAAGTTGTAGTACCAGTGTGGTAAGTTTGTTTTCTACAGTGATTAGTGTATGTCTCATATAGTGCTATTACGGTGGTGTAAGAGTGGAATTGCTGAGTCATATGTAGTGATGTCTAAGGTGTGTGGTACATTATCATCACTTGGTTAAAATGGTGTGGAAAATTACAGTTACACGGATCTGTTGTATAATACATGGAGGGGGGAGCAAAAGGTATATAGATGTTATGTGGTTGTTATATACAATGTATAAGTATAACTTTGGTGACATTCAGGGGTTGATAAAGGTGTATGAAAGAATGTGTTCAGATTATATGTAAGAGTGTGATGTATATATGAATTTCATCAGGTGTTTAATCATGTATATGATGGGGTTACATAAGTGTAATTATGAGGTTATACTTAGTTGTTTTGAATAGTGGTTGATTTCTAGTGGTGCATAGGGTATCAGATAGGGAGAGAAGTGGTGTGATTATAAGGGATGATGTCATAAGTGTTGAGTCATAATGATCATAAGGTTGTATGTCAAAATGTTTGATTCGTTGATGTGATATGTTTATATTAAGGTCTGTCAACTATTGTGTATCACAACTGTGTGTGATCTCATCTATAGTGTCCATGATGCCACGAATCCCATGGAGGTAATGCGATGACTGTAATGGTGTGAAGTCACAAAGAGTGGTTACGAAGATTTGTATAGTGCCTAAGATGTCATACATAAAATGGGTGTGATATCCTACGTACAGTTGGTCTGAGATCATCATTAGAGTGGTTGTGATGACACAGGTACAGTGGATGCAACGTCAGATATATTCGGAGTGATGTCATGAGTACAGTGCATGCGATGTCATAAATAATGTGGTGTCATGCCATAAAATGTGGATGTGATGCCTTCAAAAGTTTTTATGATGGTACGCAAACAGGGGTGTGATGTCATACATACAAAGGGTGTGATAAGATGGAAAGAGTGGGTGTGAAACACAGAAGATACAGTAGTTGTGAGGTAACAAAACTAGTGAATAGGTATTGTATACAATGGATATGATGTCATCATATATAGCGCATGAGATCTCATAGATACACTTGTTGTGATATCATCAATACAGTGGATGTGATGACAGAGATACTGTGGGTATGATGTCAATTATATTGTGCGTGATGCCTTAGAAATGGTGGTTTGATGTCGTAATGTGAGGATGTGATGTCTTCAACAGGGCAAAGATGCTGCACATACGCAGATTGTGAGGTCATACAAGAGTAGGTGTGACGTGGTCAATACAGTCGGTGTGATGACAAGGATTATTTGCTGTGATGTCACATGTATAGGGAATATATTGCCCTACATACTGGATGTGGTTTCATACATAGATGTTTTGTGAGGTCATAAGTACAGTAGAGTGAAGACTTAAGGAGTAGATGTGATGTTACAGAGTGCAACTGATGTCACACATATAGTGGGTGTGATGTCACATAAAAGTGGGTGTGATATTAGTGGAGAGGTTTTGATGGCAAAGATACAGTGGGTGTGCTGTCTCATATAGTGGGTGTGACGTCATGTCTGAAGTGGATGTGACATCATAAATACTGTGTTTTGCTGTTATAAAGAGGATGTGATGCCATCTACAGTGCAAATGATATCATACATAGGCCGAGTGTGGTGTCAGCAACACAGAGGGTGGGATGTTATACAGATTGGGTGTGATGTCATAAATATAGTGCATAGGATGTCACAGGTATACTGGATGTGATATCATATATATATAGGTTGTGATATCATCGATAGACTGGGTGTGACGACACAGATCCAGTTGATGTGATGTCAAATATAGTGGAAGTGATGTCATAAATAAAGTGGTGTGATGGCGTAAAGAGTGGATGTGATATCATAGGTATTATACAAGATTTCATACATATAGTGGAGGTGATGTCATACATACACTGGGTTTGATAAAATTGATACATTTGCTGTGATGACACAGTTACAGTCGTTGTGAGGTCAGATATGGTGTCTGTGAAGTACACAATGGTTCTGTTCTCATAACACTGTGTGTGATGCTATATAAAGTAGATAAGTCGTAAAGGTAGAGTGTGTGTGATGTCATAGATAGAGTCATTTTATGATGTCACGTATATAGTGACTGTGATATCATACGCAGTAGATGAAATGTCATATCGTATACAATGCGTGTGATATCATGAATAAAGTGCATGTGATGTCATAAATACTGAGGATTGTGGTCATAGAGTGTGGTTATGATGTCATGTGTAGTGCATTTGATGGCATACATTTGCAACCTGTGATCTCTTACATAGTTGGTGTGATGGCGTCGACAAAGTGGGTGTGATGACATATAGAGTGGATGTGATGGCAGATAGATCGGGTTTCAAGACAGACATAGAGCTTGTGTAGTCATACACACAGTGTGGGTGAGAACGTATATAGTGGATATGATGTCCTAAAACGTAGTATGTGCCATGACATCGGGTACAGTGTTAGTGTTCCCATTCATATACCAAGTGCGATGATATTTTTACTGAGTATGTTGTGTAAAGCATAGTAGGTGTCTTGTCATAATTACAGTGGCTGTGATGTCACAAGTAGAGTGTATGTGATGTCATATACAGTGGGTGTGGTGTCATGAACCGATTGCATGTGTTGCCATGAATACAGACTTGTGATGTCATAAAGAGTGGGTGTGAGGTCACAAATTAATCACAGGATGTCATACATACAGTGGGTTTGATATCACACATAATGCTGGTGTGGTATAATCAATATACTCAGTAATGACCCAGGTACAGGGGATGCGATGGCAGATATACTGGGTTAATGACATGAGAACAGTGGGTGTGATGTCATAGAGTGGTGTGATATCATACAGAGTGGAAGTGATGTCATATGTAGTTCATAAGTTGTCATAGACTTTGTGGCTCTGGTATCATACATACAATGGGGGTTATATGATCGATAATCTGTGTGTGATGACACTGGTACAGAGGATGTGCTGTCAGATATAAAGGGTGTGATGTGAGAAAAAGAAGATGTGATGTCACGTATAGAGTGAATTTATGTCACTCAGCGTGGGTGTGATGTCATATATACTGCATATTGTTCGATACATATAGTATGTGTGGTGTCCTACATACAGTGTGTGTTATAACATTGATAGAGTGGGTGTCATCACACTGATACAGATTATGGAGGTTATATACTGTCAGATAGAGTGGTTGTATTGTCTTTACACGGTGTGTTTCATGTCAAATATAGTGGATATGAATTCAGAACCATAGTGGATGTGATGGGACAGATGGAGAGGCTGTGATGTCACTGATATAGGGGATGAGATGTCATAAACCGTGGATGTGATGTCATATAGAGGGGATCTGATGTCATGAATGCAGTGTTTGTGATGTCATCAATACTGATCATTGATATCATAAAGTGTGAATGTGATGTCATGTAGAATGTGTATGATGTCATATGTGTGCCCTGTCATGACTTACATACTTGTTGTTATATCATCGACACAGAGGTACATCGATACAAACGTGTGTGTCATCTGTGTGTGTGGCACAAATACAGTGGCAGTGATGTCAAATATAGTGTGTGAGATGTCAGGTGTAGAGGTTGCATTGTCATGAAAGCAGTATGTGTGATATCATATATATTGGTATGATGTCATAAATACACTAGCTGTGATGTCATGCATAAAGGGCTGTGATGTCATAAAGCTTTGATGTCATGTCATTCATCCTGAATGTGCTGTCATACATAGAGTGTGCGTGATATCGTCCAGAGAGTGGGTGTGTTATCATTGATACTCTGGGTTTGAGGACAAGCATACAGTGGATGTAGTCTCAGATACAATGGGTGAGATGGCAGATATAACATTTGTGTTGTCATGTGTGTGATCTCATCTATAGTGTCTGTGATGCCACGAATCATGGAGGTAATGCGATGACTGTAATGGTGTGAAGTCACAAAGAGTGGTTACGAAGATTTGTATAGTGCCTAAGATGTCATACATAAAATGGGTGTGTGATATCCTACGTACAGTTGGTCTGAGATCATCATTAGAGTGGTTGTGATGACACAGGTACAGTGGATGCAACGTCAGATATATTCGGAGTGATGTCATGAGTACAGTGCATGCGATGTCATAAATAATGTGGTGTCATGCCATAAAATGTGGATGTGATGCCTTCAAAAGTTTTTATGATGGTACGCAAACAGGGGTGTGATGTCATACATACAAAGGGTGTGATAAGATGGAAAGAGTGGGTGTGAAACAGAAGATACAGTGGTTGTGAGGTAACAAAACTAGTGAATAGGTATTGTATACAATGGATATGATGTCATCATATATAGCGCATGAGATCTCATAGATACACTTGTTGTGATATCATCAATACAGTGGATGTGATGACAGAGATACTGTGGGTATGATGTCAATTATATTGTGCGTGATGCCTTAGAAATGGTGGTTTGATGTCGTAATGTGAGGATGCGATGTCTTCAACAGGGCAAAGATGCTGCACATACGCAGATATGTGATGTCATACAAGAGTAGGTGTGACGTGGTCAATACAGTCGGTGTGATGACAAGGATTATTTGCTGTGATGTCACATGTATATAGGAATATATTGCCCTACATACTGGATGTGGTTTCATACATAGATGTTGTGAGGTCATAAGTACAGTAGAGTGAAGACTTAAGGAGTAGATGTGATGTTACAGAGTGCAACTGATGTCACACATATATAGTGGGTGTGATGTCACATAAAAGTGGGTGTGATATTAGTGGAGAGGTTTTGATGGCAAAGATACAGTGGGTGTGCTGTCTCATATAGTGGGTGTGACGTCATGTCTGAAGTGGATGTGACATCATAAATACTGAGTTTTGCTCTTATAAAAGAGGATGTGATGCCATCTAGAGTGCAAATGATATGATACATAGGCCGAGTGTGTGGTGTCAGCAACACAGAGGGTGGGATGTTATACAGATTGGGTGTGATGTCATGAATATAGTGCATGGGATGTCACAGGTATACTGGATGAGATATCATATATATATAGGTTGTGATATCATCGATAGACTGGGTGTGACGACACAGATCCAGTTGATGTGATGTCAAATATAGTGGAAGTGATGTCATAAATAAAGTGGTGTGATGGCGTAAAGAGTGGATGTGATACCATAGGTATTATACAAGATTTCATACATATAGTGGAGGTGATGTCATACATACACTGGGTTTGATAAAAATTGATACATTTGCTGTGATGACACAGTTACAGTCGTTGTGAGGTCAGATATGGTGTCTGTGAAGTACACAATGGTTCTGTTCTCATAACACTGTGTGTGATGCTATATAAAGTAGATAAGTCGTAAAGTAAAGGTAGAGTGTGTGATGTCATAGATAGAGTCATTTTATGATGTCACGTATATAGTGACTGTGATATCATACGCAGTAGATGAAATGTCATATCGTATACAATGCGTGTGATATCATGAATAAGTGCATGTGATGTCATAAATATTGAGGATTGTGGTCATAGAGTGTGGTTATGATGTCATGTGTAGTGCATTTGATGGCATACATTTGCAACCTGTGATCTCTTACATAGTTGGTGTGATGGCGTCGACAAAGTGGGGTGTGATGACATATAGAGTGGATGTGATGGCAGATAGATCGGGTTTCAAGACAGACATAGAGCTTGTGTAGTCATACACACAGTGTGGGTGAGAACGTATATAGTGGATATGATGTCCTAAACGTAGTATGTGCCATGACATCGGGTACAGTGTTAGTGTTCCCATTCATATACCAAGTGCGATGATATTTTTACTGAGTATGTTGTGTAAAGCATAGTAGGTGTCTTGTCATAATTACAGTGGCTGTGATGTCACAAGTAGAGTGTATGTGATGTCATAAGCAGTGGGTGTGGTGTCATGAACCGATTGCATGTGTTGCCATGAATACAGACTTGTGATGTCATAAAGAGTGGGTGTGAGGTCACAAATTAATCACAGGATGTCATACATACAGTGGGTTTGATATATCACACATAATGCTGGTGTGGTATAATCAATATATACTCAGTAATGACCCAGGTACAGGGGATGCGATGGCAGATATACTGGGTTAATGACATGAGAACAGTGGGTGTGATGTGTCATAGAGTGGTGTGATATCATACAGAGTGGAAGTGATGTCATATGTAGTTCATAAGTTGTCATAGACTTTGTGGCTCTGGTATCATACATACAATGGGGGTTATATGATCGATAATCTGTGTGTGATGACACTGGTACAGAGGATGTGCTGTCAGATATAAAGGGTGTGATGTGAGAAAAAGAAGATGTGTGATGTCACGTATAGAGTGAATTTATGTCACTCAGCGTGGGTGTGATGTCATATATACTGCATATTGTTCGATACATATAGTATGTGTGGTGTCCTACATACAGTGTGTGTTATAACATTGATAGAGTGGGTGTCATCACACTGATACAGATTATGGAGGTTATACTGTCAGATAGAGTGGTTGTATTGTCTTTACACGGTGTGTTTCATGTCAAATATAGTGGATATGAATTCAGAACCATAGTGGATGTGATGGGACAGATGGAGTGGCTGTGATGTCACTGATATAGGGGATGAGATGTCATAAACCGTGGATGTGATGTCATATAGAGGGGATCTGATGTCATGAATGCAGTGTTTGTGATGTCATCATACTGATCATTGATATCATAAAGTGTGAATGTGATGTCATGTAGAATGTGTATGATGTCATATGTGTGCCCTGTCATGACTTACATACTTGTTGTTATATCATCGACACAGAGGTACATCGATACAAACGTGTGTGTCATCTGTGTGATGGCACAAATACAGTGGCAGTGATGTCAAATATAGTGTGTGAGATGTCAGGTGTAGAGGTTGCATTGTCATGAAAGCAGTATGTGTGATATCATATATATTGGTATGATGTCATAAATACACTAGCTGGGATGTCATGCATAAAGGGCTGTGATGTCATAAAGCTTTGATGTCATGTCATTCATCCTGAATGTGCTGTCATACATAGAGTGTGCGTGATATCGTCCAGAGAGTGGGTGTGTTATCATTGATACTCTGGGTTTGAGGACAAGCATACAGTGGATGTAGTCTCAGATACAATGGGTGAGATGGCAGATATAACATTTGTGTTGTCATGTGTGTGTGATCTCATCTATAGTGTCCATGATGCCACGAATCCCATGGAGGTAATGCGATGACTGTAATGGTGTGAAGTCACAAAGAGTGGTTACGAAGATTTGTATAGTGCCTAAGATGTCATACATAAAATGGGTGTGATATCCTACGTACAGTTGGTCTGAGATCATCATTAGAGTGGTTGTGATGACACAGGTACAGTGGATGCAACGTCAGATATATTCGGAGTGATGTCATGAGTACAGTGCATGCGATGTCATAAATAATGTGGTGTCATGCCATAAAAAATGTGGATGTGATGCCTTCAAAAGTTTTTATGATGGTACGCAAACAGGGGTGTGATGTCATACATACAAAGGGTGTGATAAGATGGAAAGAGTGGGTGTGAAACACAGAAGATACAGTAGTTGTGAGGTAACAAAACTAGTGAATAGGTATTGTATACAATGGATATGATGTCATGTCATCATATATAGCGCATGAGATCTCATAGATACACTTGTTGTGATATCATCAATACAGTGGATGTGATGACAGAGATACTGTGGGTATGATGTCAATTATATTGTGCGTGATGCCTTAGAAATGGTGGTTTGATGTCGTAATGTGAGGATGCGATGTCTTCAACAGGGCAAAGATGCTGCACATACGCAGATTATGAGGTCATACAAGAGTAGGTGTGACGTGGTCAATACAGTCGGTGTGATGACAAGGATTATTTGCTGTGATGTCACATGTATAGGGAATATATTGCCCTACATACTGGATGTGGTTTCATACATAGATGTTGTGAGGTCATAAGTACAGAGTAGAGTGAAGACTTAAGAGTAGATGTGATGTTACAGAGTGCAACTGATGTCACACATATAGTGGGGTGTGATGTCACATAAAAGTGGGTGTGTGATATTAGTGGAGAGGTTTTGATGGCAAAGATACAGTGGGGTGTGCTGTCTCATATAGTGGGTGTGACGTCATGTCTGAAGTGGATGTGACATCATAAATACTGTGTTTTGCTCTTATAAAGAGGATGTGATGCCATCTACAGTGCAAATGATATGATACATAGGCCGAGTGTGGTGTCAGCAACACAGAGGGGGTGGGATGTTATACAGATTGGGTGTGATGTCATAAATATAGTGCATAGGATGTCACAGGTATACTGGATGAGATATCATATATATATATAGGTTGTGATATCATCGATAGACTGGGGTGTGACGACACAGATCCAGTTGATGTGATGTCAAATATAGTGGAAGTGATGTCATAAATAAAGTGGTGTGATGGCGTAAAGAGTGGATGTGATATCATAGGTATTATACAAGATTTCATACATATAGTGGAGGTGATGTCATACATACACTGGGTTTTGATAAAATTGATACATTTGCTGTGATGACACAGTTACAGTCGTTGTGAGGTCAGATATGGTGTCTGTGAAGTACACAATGGTTCTGTTCTCATAACACTGTGTGTGATGCTATATAAAGTAGATAAGTCGTCGTAAAGGTAGAGTGTGTGATGTCATAGATAGAGTCATTTTATGATGTCACGTATATAGTGACTGTGTGATATCATACGCAGTAGATGAAATGTCATATCGTATACAATGCGTGTGATATCATGAATACAGTGCATGTGATGTCATAAATATTGAGGATTGTGGTCATAGAGTGTGGTTATGATGTCATGTGTAGTGCATGCATTTGATGGCATACATTGCAACCTGTGATCTCTTACATAGTTGGTGTGATGGCGTCGACAAAGTGGGTGTGATGACATATAGAGTGGATGTGATGGCAGATATAGATCGGGGTTTCAAGACAGACATAGAGCTTGTGTAGTCATACACACAGTGTGGGTGAGAACGTATATAGTGGATATGATGTCCTAAACGTAGTATGTGCCATGACATCGGGTACAGTGTTAGTGTTCCCATTCATATACCAAGTGCGATGATATTTTTACTGAGTATGTTGTGTAAAGCATAGTAGGTGTCTTGTCATAATTACAGTGGCTGTGATGTCACAAGTAGAGTGTATGTGATGTCATATAGCAGTGGGTGTGGTGTCATGAATCGATTGCATGTGTTGCCATGAATACAGACTTGTGATGTCATAAAGAGTGGGTGTGAGGTCACAAAAATTAATCACAGGATGTCATACATACAGTGGGTTTGATATCACACATAATGCTGGTGTGGTATAATCAATATACTCAGTAATGACCCAGGTACAGGGGGATGCGATGGCAGATATACTGGGTTAATGACATGAGAACAGTGGGTGTGATGTCATAGAGTGGTGTGATATCATACAGAGTGGAAGTGATGTCATATGTAGTTCATAAGTTGTCATAGACTTTGTGGCTCTGGTATCATACATACAATGGGGGTTATATGATCGATAATCTGTGTGTGATGACACTGGTACAGAGGATGTGCTGTCAGATATAAAGGGTGTGTGATGTGAGAAAAAGAAGATGTGATGTCACGTATAGAGTGAATTTATGTCACTCAGCGTGGGTGTGATGTCATATATACTGCATATTGTTCGATACATATATAGTATGTGTGGTGTCCTACATACAGTGTGTGTTATAACATTGATAGAGTGGGTGTCATCACACTGATACAGATTATGGAGGTTTATGCTGTCAGATAGAGTGGTTGTATTGTCTTTACACGGTGTGTGTTTCATGTCAAATATAGTGGATATGAATTCAGAACCATAGTGGATGTGATGGGACAGATGGAGTGGCTGTGATGTCACTGATATAGGGGATGAGATGTCATAAACCGTGGATGTGATGTCATATAGGAGGGGATCTGATGTCATGAATGCAGTGTTTGTGATGTCATCAATACTGATCATTGATATCATAAAGTGTGAATGTGATGTCATGTAGAATGTGTATGATGTCATATGTGTGCCCTGTCATGACTTACATACTTGTTGTTATATCATCGACACAGAGGTACATCGATACAAACGTGTGTGTCATCTGTGTGATGGCACAAATACAGTGGCAGTGATGTCAAATATAGTAGTGTGTGAGATGTCAGGTGTAGAGTTGCATTGTCATGAAAGCAGTATGTGTGATATCATATATATTGGTATGATGATGTCATAAATACACTAGCTGTGATGTCATGCATATAGGGCTGTGATGTCATAAAGCTTTGATGTCATGTCATTCATCCTGAATGTGCTGTCATACATAGAGTGTGCGTGATATCGTCCAGAGAGTGGGTGTGTTATCTCATTGATACTCTGGGTTTGAGGACAAGCATACAGTGGATGTAGTCTCAGATACAATGGGTGTGAGATGGCAGATATAACATTTGTGTTTGTCATGTGTGTGATCTCAAATCCCATGGAGGTAATGCGATGACTGTAATGGTGTGAAGTCACAAAGAGTGGTTACGAAGATTTGTATAGTGCCTAAGATGTCATACATAAAATGGGTGTGATATCTTAGTACAGTTGGTCTGAGATCATCATTAGAGTGGTTGGTGATGACACAGGTACAGTGGATGCAACGTCAGATATATTCGGAGTGATGTCATGAGTACAGTGCATGCGATGTCATAAATAATATGTGGTGTCATGCCATAAAATGTGGATGTGATGCTTCAAAAGTTTTTATGATGGTACGCAAACAGGGGTGTGATGTCATACATACAAAGGGTGTGATAAGATGAGGTAATGCGATGACTGCAATGGTGTGAAGTCATAAAGAGTGGATGCGAAGTTTTGTATAGTGCCTAAGATGTCATACATAAAATGGGTGTGATGTCCTACGTACAGTTGGTCTGAGATCATCATTAGAGTGGTTGTGATGACACAGGTACAGTGGATGCAATGTCAGATATATTTGGAGTGATGTCATGAGTACAGTGCATGCGATGTCATAAATAATGTGGTGTCATGCCATAAAATGTGGATGTGATGCCTTCAATAGTGTTTATGATGGTACGCAAACAGGGGTGTGATGTCATACATACAAAGGGTGTGATAAGATGGAAAGAGTGGGTGTGAGACACAGAAGATACAGTGGTTGTGAGGTAACAAAACTAGTGAATATGTATTGTATACAATGGATATGATGTCATCATATATAGCGCATGAGATCTCATAGATACACTTGTTGTGATATCATCAATACAGTGGATGTGATGACAGAGATACTGTGGGTATGATGTCAAATATAGTGTGCGTGATGCCTTAGAAATGGTGGTTTGATGTCGTAATGTGAGGATGTGATGTCTTCCACAGGGCAAAGATGCTGCACATACGCAGATTGTGATGTCATACAAGAGTAGGTGTGACGTGGTCAATACAGTCGGTGTGATGACAAGGATTATTTGCTGTGATGTCACATGTATAGGGTATATATTGCCCCTACATACTGGATGTGTGTGGTTTCATACATAGATGTTGTGAGGTCATAAGTACAGTAGAGTGAAGACTTAAGGAGTAGATGTGATGTTACAGAGTGCAACTGATGTCACACATATAGTGGGTGTGATGTCACATAAAAGTGGGTGTGATATTAGTGGAGAGGTTTTGATGGCAAAGATACAGTGGGTGTGCTGTCTCATATAGTGGGTGTGACGTCATGTCTGAAGTGGATGTGACATCATAAATACTGTGTTTTGCTCTTATAAAGAGGATGTGATGCCATCTAGAGTGCAAATGATATCATACACATAGGCCGAGTGTGGTGTCAGCAACACAGAGGGGTGGGATGTTATACAGATTGGGTGTGATGTCATAAATATAGTGCATAGGATGTCACAGGTATACTGGATGTGATATCATATATATATATAGGTTGTGATATCATCGATAGACTGGGTGTGACGACACAGATCCAGTTGATGTGATGTCAAATATAGTGGAAGTGATGTCATAAATAAAGTGGTGTGATGGCGTAAAGAGTGGATGTGATATCATAGGTATTATACAAGATTTCATACATATAGTGGAGGTGATGTCATACATACACTGGGTTTGATAAAATTGATACATTTGCTGTGATGACACAGTTACAGTCGTTGTGAGGTCAGATATGGTGTCTGTGAAGTACACAATGGTTCTGTTCTCATAACACTGTGTGTGATGCTATATAAAGTAGATAAGTCGTAAAGGTAGAGTGTGTGATGTCATAGATAGAGTCATTTTATGATGTCACGTATATAGTGACTGTGATATCATATGCAGTAGATGAAATGTCATATCGTATACAATGCGTGTGATATCATGAATACAGTGCATGTGATGTCATAAATACTGAGGATTGTGGTCATAGAGTGTGGTTATGATGTCATGTGTAGTGCATCTGATGGCATACATTATGCCACCTGTGATCTCTTACATAGTTGGTGTGATGGCGTCGACAAAGTGGGTGTGATGACATATAGAGTGGATGTGATGGCAGTTAGATCGGGTTTCAAGACAGACATAGAGCTTTGTGTAGTCATACACACAGTGTGGGGTGAGAACGTTATATAGTGGATATGATGTCCTAAACGTAGTATGTGCCATGACATCGGGTTACAGTGTTAGTGTTCCCATTCATATACCAAGTGCGATGATATTTTTACTGAGTATGTTGTGTCTAAAGCATAGTAGGTGTCTTGTCATAATTACAGTGGCTGTGATGTCACAAGTAGAGTGTATGTGATGTCATATACAGTGGGTGTGGTGTCATGAATCGATTGCATGTGTTGCCATGAATACAGACTTGTGATGTCATAAAGAGTGGGTGTTAGGTCACAAATTAATCACAGGATGTCATACATACAGTGGGTTTGATATCACACACATAATGCTGGTGTGGTATAATCAATATACTCAGTAATGACCCAGGTACAGGGGATGCGATGTCAGAGATATATGGGTTAATGACATGAGAACAGTGGGTGTGATGTCATAGAGTGGTGTGATATCATACAGAGTGGATGTGATGTCATATGTAGTTCATAAGATGTCATAGACTTTGTGGCTGTGGTATCCATACATACAATGGGGGTTATATGATCGATAATCTGTGTGTGATGACACAGGTACAGTGGATGTGCTGTCAGATATAAAGGGTGTGATGTGAGAAAAAGAAGATTTGATGTCACGCATAGAGTGAATTTATGTCACTCAGCAGCGTGGGTGTGATGTCATATATATACTGCATATTGTTCGATACATATAGTATGTGTGGTGTCCTACATACAGTGTGTGTTATAACATTGATAGAGTGGGTGTCATCACACTGATACAGATTATGGAGGTTATGCTGTCAGATAGAGTGGGTTGTATTGTCTTTACACGGTGTGTTTCATGTCAAATATAGTGGATATGAATTCAGAACCATAGTGGATGTGATGGGACAGATGGAGTGGCTGTGATGTCACTGATATAGGGATGAGATGTCATAAACCGTGGATGTGATGTCATATAGGGGGATCTGATGTCATGAATGCAGTGTTTGTGATGTCATCAATACTGATCATTGATATCATAAAGTGTGAATGTGATGTCATGTAGAATGTGTATGATGTCATATGTGTGCC
>JAJLRB010000526.1:0-22713 GCA_020976825.1 Odocoileus hemionus | reverse complement strand
ATCACCTCCACTATATGTATGAAATCTTGTATAATACCTATGGTATCACATCCACTCTTTACGCCATCCTACACACTTTATTTATGACATCACTTCCACTATATTTGACATCACATCAACTGGATCTGTGTCGTCACACCCAGTCTATCGATGATATCACAACCTATATATATATGATATCTCATCCTGCCCATAAATGCACCACAATTTGACCTATAGACATCCTATGCACTATATTTCATGACATCCACACCCAATCTGTATAACATCCCACCCCTCTGTGTTGCTGACAACCATGCACACTCGGCCTATGTATGATATCATTTGCACTGTAGATGGCATCACATCCTCTTTATAACAGCAAAACACAGTATTTATGATGTCACACATCCACTTCAGACATGACGTCACACCCACTATATGAGGACATATAAATGAGACAGCACAAGCCCCCACTGTATCTTATGCCATCAAAACCTCTCCTCTCTAATATCACACAACCCACTTTTATGTGACATAATCACACCCACTAAATGTGTGGACATCAGTTTGCACTCTGTAACATCACATCTACTCCTTAAGAGTCTTCACTCACTACTCCTGCTACTTATGACCTCACAACATCTATGTTATTGAAACCACCACATCCAGTATTTAGGGCAATAAATATTCCCTATTACAATGTGACATCACAGCAAATAATCCTTGTGTCATGCACACCGAATACCACTACACCGTATAATGACCACGTCACACCTACCCCTCTTTGTATGACCTCAACACTTAATGCCCTAGCAGTATGTGTATGTGCAGCATCTTTGCGCCTGTGGAAGACATCACATATCCTCCACGATTACGACATCAAACCACCATTTCTAAGGCGCATCACGCACAATTATATTTGACAACATCATACCACAGTATCTCTGTCATCACATCCACTGTATTGATGATATCACAACAAGTGTATCTATGAGATCTCATGATGCTATATATGCTATATATGATGACATCATATATCCATTGTATATACAAATACATATTCACTAGTTTTCCTTAACCTCACAAACTACTGTATCTTCTGTGTTCTCACACCCCACTCTTTTCCATCTTATCACACCCTTTGTAATGTATGACATCACAAACCCTGTTTGCATACCATCATAAAACACTATTGAAGTGCATCACATCCACATTTATGAACATGACACCCACATTATTTATGACATCGCATGCAACTGTACTCATGACAAGTCACTGTACCAAGATATATCTGACATTGCACTTCCATCTAAGGATGTACGCTTGTAAGTGTCATCACCAACCACTGTTCTAATGTGAGGGAATCATACCAACTTTTTTTTTTGCTCCAAGTATGTACTTCTTTTTTTTACACCTATTTAATTATGTTATGAGCATTCATTGATTCCACATTTTACAAATTCTTTCGCATGAACCAAATCGAATCTATGTAGTGACTTCACTAAAGCCATTGCAGTCATCGCCGAAAATAGAGCATCAACATTGCATTTGTTTAGGCATCACAGACACTATAGGAATGAGATTCACACACATGACAATGACACAAAATATGTTTATATCTTGCCATCTCACTTAAACCAGTAGGCTGTAGAGCATGTTGTACTGACTTTTTACATCTGACACTGTATGAGCTTGTCCGTCAAAATTAACCCAGAGTATCAATGTTAAAAACACACCAGACAACGGAGCATGCTCCTCATGCTATTTGAACGATATTCACGGGCACACACTTTTGTATGTATCGGGAGCGACATTCAAGGATGAATGACCATGACCATCAAACGCTTTATGACATCACCGCCCTTTATGTATGAAATCACAGCTAATATATTTATGACATCAATACCAATTTATATGATATCACACATACTGCTTCATGACAATGCAACGTTACACTAACATATCACACACTATATTTTGACATCACTGCCACTGTATTTGTGCCAACACACAGATGACACACAACGTTATTGTATCGATGTACCTCTGTGTCGATTGACATCCACAACAAGTATGTAAAGTCATGACAGGGCACCACATATATACATCATACACATTCTACATGACATCACATTGTCACATACTTTTTATGATATCATGATCAGTATTGATGACATCCACAATTCAATGCAGTCCATGACATCAGTGATCCCCACGTATCATGGACATCACATCCACTGTTAAAAGACACTCATCCCCGAAAATCACGACAACACAGGCCCCTTTGTCCCATCTGTCCCAACACATCCCCAATGTTTTCCCAAATTCAAACCCACAAAATTTTTTCCCCATAAAACAAAAACCGTGAAAAAACAATACAACCACTCTACTGACAGCATAACCTCCATAATCGTACAGGGGTAAAGACAAACATTCAAACCCAATGTTAAAAACACCACTGCATGTGGGAAACACCCACTACTATATGTAGAAACAATAGCATATATTTTGAAATCAAAACCCATGCTAAAAAGTGCCCTAAATTTACTCAATCCCGGGACATAAAATCTTCTTTTTTTCACAACCACCTTTATATCTGAACAGCACATCCACTGTACCTGGTCATCCACACAGTTTAGCGATCATAAAACCCCCAAATTGTTGTATGATACCACAGCCCAAATTCTAAAAATATCTTATAAACCAAAAGGACATCCATCCCTCTTTATGTTTATCACACCACTCTATAAAATCACACCCATTTTTCTCATGTCTTTAAACCCCAGTAAAACTGACTTTGGATCCCCTAACCGGGTACACACCCACCCCATTTTTATGACATCAGCAAAGTCTGTATTCATGGCAACACATGCAATCGCGTTCATGACACACACGCCACACCACTGCGTACCTATGTGAACATGATTGGACATCACATACACTCTACCTTGTGACATCACAGCCACTGTAAGTTATGACAAGACACCTACTATAGCTTTAGACACCATACTCAGATAAAAAATATCATCGCCACTTGGTTATATGAATTGCGGAACACTAACACTGTACTTCCGATGTCATGACGGCACATAGACTACGTTTAGGACATCATATCCACTATATACGTTCTCACGCACACTGTGTGTGTGATGTACTACACAAGCTCTATGTCTGTCTTGAAACCGATCTAAACTGCCACTCCACATCCACTCTATATGTCATCACACCCACACATTTGTCGATTAGCCATCACACCCAACTATGTAAGAGATCACAGGTTGTGCATATGTATGCCTATCAGATGCACTACACATGACATCATAACCTACACTCGCTAGAATGACCACAATCTCTCAGTATTTATGACATCACATGCACTGTATTCATGATATCACACTAAGCATTGTATACGATATGACATTTCATCTACTGCATATGATAATCACAGTCACGCTGACATCATATATAGTGACATCATAAAATGACTCTATCTATGACATCACACACTCTCACCTTTAAGACTTATGCTACTTGGATATAGCATCACACATGTCGCAGTGTTTTTATGAGTCAACAGAACCATTGTGTACTTCACAGACACCATATCTGACCTCACAACGACTGTAACTGTGTGTCCATCACAGCAAATGTATCAATTTTATCAAACCCACATGTATGTATGACATCACCTCCACTATATGTATGAAATCTTGTATAATACTATGATAATCACATCCACTCTTTACGCCATCACACCACTTTATTTATGACATCACTTCCACTATATTTGACATCACATTCCAACTGGATCTGTGTCGTCACACCCAGTCTATCGATGATACACAACCTATATATTATATGATATCAACATCCAGTATAAACCTGTGACATCCTATGCACGAAATTTATGACATATCACACCCAATCTGTACATAACATCCCCACCATCTCTGTGTTGCTGACACCACAACTCGGCCCTATGTATGATATCATTTGCACTGTAGATGGCATCACATCTTCTTTATACAACAGCAAAAACACAGATATTTTATGATGTCACAAGTCCACTTCAGAATGAGGCGTCACACCCACATAATATGAGACATCAGCAGACCACTGTATACTTTTGCCATCAAAACCTCTCCTAATATCACAATTTTATGAACACCATCACATGGGGACCCTACTAATGTGTGACATCTGAGTTGAACTCTGAGTTGTAACTAATCACATCTACTCCTTAATTCTGTTCAATGCTAACTGTACTTATGACCTCACAAACATCTATGTATGAAAACCCAATCCAGTATGTAGGGCATCTATATACCCTGTACATGTGACATCACAGCAAATAATCCTTGTCATGGGTGTGGGGGGTGGGGGTGACACCGAGTATTGACCGCACGTCACATAACTGCAAGTACTCTTGTATGACATCACAATTAGTGTGTATGTAACAGCATAAAAAAAAAAAACAACAAAAAAAAAAAAAAAAAAAATTTGCCTGTCTGTGGAAGACATCAATCTCCTCACGTTACATCACCGATCAATCTAAGCGACTAGCAGCGTTTTTTTTTTGTTTTTTATCGCGACCCACTAGATATTTACTGGGGATCATCATTACCCACAAGTATCTCTGTTCAACACATCCACTTGTATTGATGGATATCACAACAAAGTGTATCTTTAGAGTATCTCATCGCTGAAATATGATGACATCATATCCATTGTATACTATATAGCATATTCACTAGATTTTGTTACCTCACAACCACTGTATTCTCCCTGTGTCTCACACCCACTCTTTCCATCTTATCACACCCTTTGTAAATGTATGACATCACACACCCCTGCTTTGATTTGTACCATCATAATCACTATTTGACGGCATCACATCCACATTTTATCCGAATTTGATTTCACACCACATTATTTATGACATCGCACATGCATTGTACTCATGATTTGTATCACTCCAAACATATACCTGACATTGCATCCACTGTACCATGTGTCCCATCACACTCACTATTCTAATTGATGATCACAGACCAAACTGTAGTAGGACATCACACCCCATTTTATGTATATGACATCTTAGGCACTATACAAAACTTTCGCCATCCACTCCTATATGAACTACACTACCATTGCAAGTCATCCCATTACCTCCAAATGCATTCGGTGGCAACACAAGACACTATAAGAGATCACACACAATCGACAACCACAAATGTTATATTCTGCCATCACACTTACCCATTGTATCTGAGTACTCATCCACTGTATGCTTGTCCACAAACCCAGGAGTATCAATGTTACCCACACCCACTCTCTGGACTGATATCACGCACACTCTATGTATGACAGCACATTTTCAGGATGAATGACATGACATAAACGCTTTATGACATCACAGCCGTATATGTTATGACATCACAGCTAGTATATTTATGACATCATACCATATATATGATATCAACACATACTGCTTTCATGACATTCCAACGTTCTACACGTGACATCTCACACAATTTATATTTGACATCACTGCCCCACGTATTTGTGCCAATCACACAGATGACACACAGTTTGTATCGATGTACCTCTGTGTTCGATGACATCACAACAAGTATGTCATAGGTCATTACTGGTGCACCTCAAATGAATCATCATACACATTCCTACATCGAAATTCACCATTCGCACTTTCATTGATATCGACTGAACAGTATTGTTGACTCAACAAACACTGCATACATGGACATAAGGATCCCACCTATATAGCATCACATCCACGTTTTTATGACATTCTCATCCCCTATAAATCAGTGAACATCACAGCCACTTGTCCGCATCTGTCAACCATCACTATCCACTATGGAGTTCTGAATTCCCATATCACACTATATTTTGACATGAAACAAACCGTTGTAAAGAAACATTACACAACCACACTCATCTGACAGCTTAACCTCCATAAGACAAAAATTACCAAACTGACATAAACCTTTTTTTTCTCAAAATCAAAAACCCTTTTAAATCTGACAGCACATCCCTGTACCGTGTCACCCACACACAGTTTAAACGATCATAAAAACCCCCATTTTATGTTTTAAAAAACCAAGCCCCAAAGCTAGGAAATTTAAAAAACTACATATGACATCACTTCCACCCCTGTATGAAACACACCACTCAAATACATCACACCCACTGTTCTCTTTTTTTTTTCCTTTTAAAACCCCAGATATCTGCCATCGCACCCCCGAACCTGGGTCTTTTACTGAGAAAATTTGGATTATACCACCCCACATTATTGTGTTTTCAAACCCCTGTATGAAGGGACATCCTGTTTAAATTTGTGACCTAACACCCACTCTTTTTAACATCAAAATTCTGTATTCATGGCAACACATGAAAATGGTTCCCAACCAACCCAACCCACTTTTAATGACATCACCTACACTCTACTTTTGACATAAAAGCCATGTAAATTTTTGACAAGACCCCCTACTATCTTTGACACCATACTCAATAAAAATTCAACGCACTTGGTAAATAATGGGAACACAAACTGTAAACCCAGCAGGGAAAATACTAGTTTAGCATCATATCCCCCTATATACGTTCTCACCCCCACTGTGTGGGAGACTACAAAAAGCCAAAGTTTTGTCTTTAAACCCGACTAACTGCCATCAAAATCCACTCTAAATGTCATCACACCCCCTTTTTTCGACGCCATCACCCCAACTTGTAAAGATCACCAGGTGGGATATGTTTCCATCAAATGCACTACAAAATGACATCATAAACCCCACTCATGACCACAATCCTCAGTATTTTTTGACATCACATGCACGTAAATTTTATTTTCACCCCGCATTGTAAAAACATATGACATTTCTCTACCATATGAAAACACGTCCCCTATTAATGACATCATAAAATGACCCTATCTATGACATCAAACTCCCCCCCAAACCTTTAAAGACTTATCTACTTTATATACACCCCCCACAGGGGGATAGAACAGAACCAATTTTGTTTTCTTCAACCCGACAAAAATATCCCGACCCCACAACGACTGTAACTGTGGTATCACAGCAAATTTTCAATTTTAACAAACCCAGTGAAATTTTACATCACCTCCACTATAGGGATGAAATCCCTTTTAAAAATACCTATGATATCACATCCCTCTTTTCGGCCCTCACACCACTTTTTTTATGGGAATTCTTCCACTATAAAATTTTACATCACAAACAAAAAATCTGTGTTCACACCCCGTCTTTTCGATGAAATTTACAACCTATATATATAAGATTCCCCAAACCATATACCTGGGGAAAATCCTATGCACTATATTTATACATCACACCCAACGTATAACATCCCACCCTCTGTGTTGCTGACACCACACCCCCGGCCCATTATGAAAATCATTTTTCAAATGAAATGGGCATCACATCCTCTTTATAACAAAAAACACAGTATTATTTATTCACATCCCTTCAAAACATGGGCTAAACACCACTATATGAGACAGCAAACCCCCTGTTCTTTGCCCCTCAAAACCCCCCCACTAAACCCCAACCCCCTTTTAAAGGGGACATCCAACACCCCCTATAGTTGCATCAGTTGCAAATCTGTAACTCAAAACTACTCCTTAAAATCTTTTACTTTTACGTACTTTTGACCTCACAAAATCTAAGGGAAGAAAAACCCCAAACCAGTTTGGGAGGGCAAAATATTCCCTTTAAAGTGACAAACACAGCAATAATCCTTTCATCACACCGACTGAAAGGGCCAAAGTCACACCCAATCTTGTATGACCTCACAATTTGGGATGTGCACTTCTTTGCCCTGTTTAAAACATCACATCCTCCATTAAAGAATTTAAACCACCATTTTTTAAAGGGATCAAAGCACAAATAAATTTTACATCATAACCCCCAGTACTCTGTCCCTCACACCCCTGTATTGCCAAATATATCTGAAATTGCATTCCAGACTGTTCCTGTGTCATCACAATCCACTCTAATGATGATATCAGACCAATAATGTACGTTAGGACAATCACACCCATTTTATTGTATGACATCTTTATTTAGGCACTATTACAAAACTTCCGCATCCACTCTATTTATGACTTCACACCATTGCAGTCATTGCATTACCTCCATTGCATTTTTGTGGCATCACAGAACACTATAGACGAGATGACACACATGACAACACAAATGTTATATCTGCCATCTCACCCATTGTATCTGAGACTACATCCACTGTATGCTTGTCCTCAAAAAACCCAGAGTATCAATGTTACACACCCACTCTCTGGACGATATCACGCACACTCTATGTATGACAGCACATTCAGGATGAATGACATGACATAAACGCTTTATGACATCACAGCCCTATATGTATGACATCACAGCTAGTATATTTATGACATCATACCAATATATATGATATCACACATACTGCTTTCATGACAATGCAACGTCTACACCTGACATCTCACACACTATTATTTGACATCACTGCCACTGTATTTGTGCCATCACACAGATGACACACACGTTTGTATCGATGTACCTCTGTGTCGATGACATCACAACAAGTATGTAAGTCATGACAGGGCACACATATGACATCATACACATTCTACATGACATCACATTCACACTTTATGATATCAAAATGATCAGTATTGATGACATCACACAAACACTGCATTCATGACATCAGATCCCCCTATATGACATCACATCCACGGTTTATGACATCTCATCCCTATATCAGTGACATCACAGCCACTCCATCTGTCCCATCACATCCACTATGGTTCTGAATTCATATCCACTATATTTGACATGAAACACACCGTGTAAAGACAATACAACCACTCTATCTGACAGCATAACCTCCATAATCTTATCAGTGTGATGACACCCACTCTATCAATGTTATAAACACACACTGTATGTAGGACACCACACATACTATATGTATCGAACAATATGCATATATATATGACATCACACCCACGCTGAGTGACATAAATTCACTCTATGCGTGACATCAAATCTTCTTTTTCTCACATCACACAGCCACTTTATATCTGACAGCACATCCACTGTAACCTGTGTCATCACACACAGATTATCGATCATAATAACCCCCATTGTATGTATGATACCACAGCCACAAAGTCTACTTTGAGACATATCTTATGAACTACATATGACATCAACTCCTCACTCTGTATGATATCACACCACTCTATTGGACATCATCACACCCACTGTTCTCATGTCATTAACCCAGTATATCTGACATCGCATCCCCTTGTACCAGGGTCATTATGAGTATATTGATTATACCACACCAGCATTATGTGTGATAAACAAACCCACTGTATTATGACATCCATGTGATTAATTTGTGACCTAACACCCACGTCATTTATGACATCACAAGTCTGTTTCATGGCAACACATGCAATCGATGTCATTGATCTCCACACCCACTGTATATGAACATTCACATACACTCTACATGTGACATCACAGCCACTGTTACATTATGACAAGACACACCTACTAGCTTTAGACAGCAGACTCCAATAAAAAAGATCATCGCAACGGTATGGATGAATGAGAACACTAATCACTGTACCGAGATCATGCACATAACTACGTTTAGGACCATGTATAATCCTCTATAAACGATTCTCAGCCGCACAAGGTGTGTAGAGTAGATACTTACTCAAGTTCTTTCTATCGTTCAAGCTTCTTGAACTCTGCATTATAGTACTGCCAATCACATCCACTCGATATCTTTCATGCACAACCCACTTCGTGTCGACCGAGCATCACACTCCAACTATGTAAAGATCACAGGTGGCAATTGTAATGCCATCAAATGCACTACACAGACATCCATAACCACACTTTCGATGACCACAATCCTCAGATATTTAATATCGGACATCACATCGCCACTGTAATCATGATATACACACGCATTGGTATACGATATGACATTTTCATCTACTACATATGATATCACATCACTAAGTCACTATACGTTCGTGACATCATAAAATTGACTCTATCTAATGACATCACACACACTCTTCCTTCAATACGACTTATCTACTTACTATTATTTATAGCATCACTCACACAGTGTCATGAGACACATAACCATTGATGTTACTTCACAGGACACCATATCTGACAAGCTCACAACGACTGTAACTGTGTCATCACTCAGCAAATGTATCAATCTTTTTCAACGCCAAATCTCATGTATGTATGAACATCACCTCCAACTATAGAGTAATGAAACTCTTGTATAATTTCCTATTTGAAATCACATCCAGCTCTTTTACCACTCCGCATCGACACCACTATTATCTAGTAGTGTAAATCGCACTCTGCTATAATTTGTACATCCACATCAACAGGATCTGTGTCATCACACCCATCTATCGAATGAACACACAAAACCTCGCCTTATATATATAAGAAATCACGATCTATCCAGTATATCATTCTAAGTGACATGTCCGATATTGCCACTTACTGTTATACATACACTCCAATCTGTATAACTATCGCCACCCTCCTTTTGTAGTTGCTGGCCTCGGACACCACATCATCGGCCTAATGTTCTATATATTCATTTGCACTGTCTAGAATGGCATCTAATACTCTCTTTACCAACACGCAAACACGACAGAGTATTGATATGATGTCACAATCTCCACTTCAGACATGAGACGTCACACACACTAATATGAGTTCAGCATAAATCCACCTCTTGTATCTTTATAGCCAGTTGATTCAAAACCTCTCCACTATATATCTACTCCCACTTATTATATGTGACATCACACCCACCAACTATGTGTGACATTCACTAGCTTGCACTCTGGTAATCATCACCATCTACTCCTTAGAGAGTTCTTCCACTCGACTGTACATAATGACCTCACTCAACATCTATGTATGAAACCCACAATTCCACACAATCCAGTATGCGCAAGGGTCAATTATATTCCCTAGTATATGTGACATCACAGCAAAATTTATCCTGTCATCACACCGACATGTATTGAGACCACGTCAGCACTCTACTCTTGTATGACCTCAACAATCATGGCGTATGTCCAGCATCTTGGTGCCCAGGTGGAAGATATCACCATCTCTCACATTGATCGACATTCAAACCAACCATTGTAATAAGGCATCACACCGGCACTATAAGAGAATTGACAGACATCTATACCCACAGTAAATCTCTGTCCCATCTACATCCACTGTATTGATGATATCACAAAACAAGTGTATCTATGAGATCTCATGCGCTTATATATGATGACATCTCTTGATCCATTGTATACACCAATACCTATTCACTAGTTATTGTTTACCTCACAATGTAACTGTATC
The DNA here is from genome assembly GCA_020976825.1 of Odocoileus hemionus. Lineage (NCBI taxonomy): Eukaryota > Metazoa > Chordata > Mammalia > Artiodactyla > Cervidae > Odocoileus > Odocoileus hemionus. Next base: position 11,266 of record JAJLRB010000526.1, on the reverse strand, counting down.
TTCTGCGTTTCTCACACACCGCCTCTTTCCATCTTATCACACCCTTTGTATGTATTCAACATCACACCCCTGTTTTGCGTACCATCAATAAACACTTTTGAATGCATACAATAACGATTCACAAAATTTTTTTGCTTATGGATATCCACACTTATTATAGACAATCGCATGCACTGAGTACTCATGACTTCACTCAGAACTATATCTGACAGTTGGCATCCTCACTGAACCTGTGTATCTAATCACAACCACTCTAATGAAGATCTCAGATACAACTGTATGTAGGACATATCACACAACCCATTTTATGTATGACATCTTAAGGCACTATAGACAAAATTTCTTCGGCATCCACTTTTATATAGACCTTCCACACCACATGTTCGGTTCATAGCGCATTTACCTCCATTGCGATTCGTGGCATCACAACAACATATACGACTGAGATAACCACACTCATTGACAGAACACCACAACACTGGTTTATATCTGCCATCTCACCCATTGTATCTGAGAGTACATCCACTGTATGCGTTGCGTATAACATCTCAAGCCCAGAGTATTAATGATTACCACACCCACTCTTCATGGACGACTAAATCAACGCATCCATCCTACTCTATGTATGATACCAGATGCAGACATTTCAGGATTAGAAACTGACTAAGCAACCTCTAAAAGCTTTTATGACATCTACAGAGCCACCTTTAATGTCATGACATATCGCAGACATGGCTAGTGTATTTTATGACATTCACATACTAATATATATGATATCGACCCATTACTGCTTTCATGACAAAAGTGTCAGAGACGCTGCTTACACCTGACACTCTCACAGCTACACTATGATTTGACATACCCAATGCCCCACCTGTATACGATGTGCCCATCACAAAGATGTACACACACGGTAATGTATCGATGTACACCATATTCTGTGTCGATGATAAAACAATCACCCCGTATGCTTACATATCTATGACATGTTGCACCACATAATGACATCGAAAATACACATTCTTAGACTATGACCACTCCATCAATCACAACATTTATGATAATCAAAGTTAACAGTATAAGATGACATCCACAAAAACACATGCGATTACATGACATCAAGATCCCCTCTAATAGTGGAACATCACATCCGACTGGTTTTAATGACATCCACAATCTCCCTTATGTATCAGTGGGACATCAAGCAGCTGACGGCGTGCCACTCTTTCAAGTAATCCATGCAACATCCATTCTTAAATTGGTTTCTGGTCAAATTCATATCCACTATATTTTGTACTTGAACACCACACCTGTGTAAAAATGACAATAAACCCTCACAATCTATCTGACAGCATAATGCTGCCATAAAATCTGTATCGCAGTGTGATGACGGACTCGCGACCCAGTTCGTAATCAAAGGTGTTAAAACACAAACCCTTGTATTAGGGATACAACCTACACATACTCAAATGTCAGAATCGAAACAACTCATGCAGTACTAATATGACATGCACACCCACCGCTTGGCAGCTATCCCTCACATAACATTCACGACTATACGTGACCAACACCATCTTACTATTAACCCGCCTCTACATCACGAGCCACCCATATATACTCTAGACAAGATGCACCATCCTCCTGGTAAACAGTAGTTACAACACACACAGATTTATCGATCATATAACCCCCAAATTGTATGATAAAGAATACACATTGAGCCAGACAAAAGTCAATGACAATCCTTATCGGAACTTACATAAATCGACATTCACTTCCACTTGACTGAAATGATATCACACCAAATCTAGTGACTATCACAACCCCACTGTTTCACTAAGTTCATTTAATCCCAAGTATGAATTCTTGCCATCCGGCATCCACTGTAACCTGGGATCATTACTGAGTATAATGATCTATACCACCGACCAGCATTGAAGTGTGTGCTATACTCAATCAATACCCCCACTGTTTCAGTATTGACATCCTGTGCATTAAATTTGATGTACCGTCAGACTACTACCCTACTCTTTGATGACATCTCCAAGTCTGTGAGTTCCATGGGCCAAGACAGAACTGTCAATCGGTTACATGAACAACCGAACACCACTTACTGTATATGACATCCATCATTACACTTAACTACTGTTTGACACTCACAGGCCACTGTTATAAAATTATGATCAAGACCTACGCCTGTACTATGCTTGTAAGACAGCATACCTGTACAATTAAAAAATAATCATCAACACAACTTATGTATAAATGAATGGGAACACTCAACCACTTGTATTCCCGAAGATCATGGGGCACATACAGGACTGATGTTAGGACATTCATTATCCAATATATACGATCTCACTGGGAACACCACTACTTGTGTGTCATGTGACTTACACAAGGCTCTATGTCATGTACTATGAAACACCCCACCGTAACTATCGTGCTCCATCGTACTATCCACAGCTAATAATGTCATCACTCACCACAGCTTATTGTACGACTGCAGGCCATCCACACCAACTAATGTAAGAGATCACAGGTGGCATATGTATGCCATCAAATGCTACTACACATGACATCATAACCACACTCTATGACCTACAATCCTCAGTATTTATTAAGACATTCACATGCACTGTATTCATGATATCACACGCATTGTAATACGATATGACATTTTGATCATACTACTGTGCATATGATATCACATAGGTCACTATATACGTGACATCATACAAATGACTCTAGATCTATGACATCACACACTCTACCTTTATTGACTTATCTAACTTTAATATGGACATCACATCATCACAGTGTCATGAGAAACAGAAACCAATTGTGTACTTCACAGACACCATATCTGACCTCACCAACTGATCTGTAAAAACTGTGTCAGTCACTGCAGCAAATGTATCAATTTTATCAAACCCAGTGTATGTATGACTTTCACCTCCACTATAGGTATGAAAATCTTGTATAATACCTATGAATATCACGATCCCGCTCTTTAACGCGCCATCACACCACTTTATTTATGAGATCACTTCCGACTATATTTGACATAACATCAACATGGATCTGTGTCATCACACCCAGTCTATCGATGATATCACAACCTTATATATATTGATATCATATCAATATCAGTTATACCTGTGACGATCCTATGCAAAATATATTTTATAGACAACAACCCCATATCTGTTATAAACATCGCAACCCTCTGTGTTGCTGACAGTACTCCAACACCACACTCGGTCCTATGTATGATATCATTCTGCACTGTAGATGGCATCTTGTTTTTCATCCTCTTTTATAACAGCAAAAAACACAGTATTTATTGATGTGATCTTACATCCACTAGACTTCAGACATGATGAAGGTCGCAATCTACCCACTATATGGAGACAGCAAACCCACTGTGTCTTTGCCATCAAAACCTCTCCACTAATACAAATCACAGACCTCACTTTTATGTGGGACACTCACACCCACTATTTTATGTTTGGTGACATCAGTTGCACTGTCTGTAACATCACACATCTACTCCTTTAAGTCTTCAACTCTACTGTACATATGTACCATCATATACAACATCAATGTAAGAAACCAATTCATCCAGTACGCAGCTAGGGCAAATGTATAGGTGATCCCAATATATATGTGGAACATCACAGCAAATAATTGACTCTTTGTCTATCACACCGACTGTATTGTGACAACACGAGTCACACCTACTCTTTGTTATGACCTCACAATCGTGCGGTATGTGCAAGCAGCATTCTTTTGCCCGTGTTTGAAGACATCAATCCTCACATTACGACATCAAAACCACCATTTCTAAGGCATCAACGCACATATAATTGACATCAATACGCCACAGTATCTCTGTCATCACAATCCTCTGTATTGATGATATCACAACAAAGTGTATCTATGAGATCTCATGCGCTATATATGGATGACATCTTATCCATTGTATACAATTACCTTATTCACTAGTTTTTGTTACGTCACAACTACTGTATCTTGTGTCGTTTCACACCCGCTCTTTCCATATCTTATCAACCCTTTGTATGTATGACATCACACCCCTGTTTGCGTACCATCATAAACACTTTTGAAGGCATCACATCCACATTTTATGGCATGACACCACATTATTTATGACATCGCATGCACACTGTACTCATGACATCACTCCGAATATATCTGACATTGCATCCACTGTATCCTGTGTCATCACAACCACTCTCTAATGATGATCTCAGAACAACTGTACGCATGAGCATCACACCCATTTATGTTTGATATCTTAGGCACTATACAATAACTTCGCAATCCACTCTTTTGAGGACTTCACACTTGCATTATAGTCATCGCTTTACCTCCATTGCATTTCGTGGCATCACAGGACACTATAGATGAGATCACACACAACTTTTTGACAACTACAAATGTTATATCTGCCATCTCACCCATTGTATCTGAGACTACATCCACTGTATGTCTTGTCCTCAAAACCCAGTGTATCAATTATAACACACACCTCTCTCTGGACGATATCAACGGCACACACTCTGAGTATGAAACAGCATATTCAGGATGAATGATATGACATAAAAAGCTTTATGACATCACAGCCCTTTTTATGTATGACATCACAGCTAGTATATTTATGACATCATATCAAATATATTTATGATATCACACATACTGCTTTCAAGAAAATGCAACCTCTATACCTGATATCTCACACCACTATATTTGACATCACTGCCACTGTATTTGTGCCATCACACTAATGTGTACACGTGTAAACATGTTTAGTATCGATGTACCTCTGTGTCGATGACATCACAACAAGTATGTAAGTCTATGACACGGCACACAGTATGACATCATACACATTCTATCATGACAAGCTCACACTTTCACACTTTATGACATCAATGATCAGTATTTATGACATCACAGACACTGCATTCATGACATCAGATCCCCTCTATATGACATCACATCCACGGTTTATACCATCTCATCCCCTATACCTGTGACATCACAGCCACTCCATCTGTACCATCACATCCACTATGGTTCTGAATTCATATCACTATATTTGACATGAAACACACCGTGTTAAGACAATACAACCACTCTATCTGACAGCATAACTTCCATAATCTGTATCAGTGTGATAACTCCCATTCTATCAATGATATACCACACACTGTATGCAGGTCACCACACATACTATATGTATAGAACACTATGCAGTATATACGACATCACACCCACGCTGGGTGACATCAAGTGACTCTATAATAACATGACATCAAATCTTCTTTTTTATCTCACATCACACCTTATATCTGACAACATCCACTATTCCTGTGTCATCACACACAGATTATCGATCATATAACACCCCTTGTATATATGATATCACAGCCACAATGTCTATGACATCTTATTGAACTACATAGGACATCACATCCACTCTGTATGATATCACACCACTCTATGACATCACACACACTGTTGTCATGTCATCAACCCAGTATATCTGACATCGCATCCACTGTACCCTGGGTCATTACTGAGTATATGATTATACCACACCAGCATTATGTGTGATATCAAACCCACTATATGTATGACATCCTATGATTAATTTGTGACATAACACCCACTCTTTTTGACATCAAAGGACTGTATTCATGGCAACACACCCACTCGATTCATGACACCACACCCGCTCTATAGGACATCACATACACTGTACTTGTGACATCACAGCCACTGTAATTATGACAAGACACCTACTATGCTTTAGACGGCACATACTACGTTTAGGACATCATATCCACTATATACGTTCTCACCCACACTGTGTGTATGACTACACAAGTTCTATGTCTGTCTTGAAACCCGTTCTAACTGCCATCACATCCACTGTATATGTCATCACACCCACTTTGTCGACGCCATCACACCAACTATGTAGGAGATCACAGGTGGCATATGTATGCCATCAGATGCACTACACATGACATCATATCCACACTCTATGACAACAATCCTCAGTATTTGACATCACATGCAGTGTATTCATGACATCACACGCATTGTGTACGATATGACATTTCATCTACTGTGTATGATATCACATTCACTATATAAGTGACATCATACAATGACTCTATCTATGACATCACAAACTCTACCTTTATGAACTTATCTACTTGATATGGCATCACACACAGTGTTATGAGTACAGAACCGTTGTGTCCTTCACAGACACCATATCTGATATCACACCGACTATATCTGTATCATCACTGCAAATGCATCAATTTTATCAAACCCAGTGTATGTATGACATCACCTCCACTATATGTATGAAATCATATGTAACACCTATGACATCAAATCCACTCTTTACGACATCACACCACTTTATTTATGACATCACGTCCACTATATCTGACCTCACATCAACTGGATCTGTGTCATCAGACCCAGTCTATCAATGATATCACAAACAATATATATATATGCTATCACATCCAGTATACGTGTGACATCCTATCCACTTTATTTATGACACCACGACCACTCTGTATAACATCAAAACCCTCTGTGTTTCTGACACCACACTTGGCATATGTATGATATCATTTGCACTGTAGATGGCATCTCATCCTCTTTATAACAGCAAACCACAGTATTTATGATGTCACATCCACTTCAGACATGACGTCTCACCCACTATACGGGACAGCACACCCACTGTATCTTTGCCATCACAACCTCTCCACTGATATCACACGCACTTTGATGTGACATCACACCCATATACGTGTGACATCAGTTGCACTCTATAACATCACATCTACTCCTTAAGTCTTCACACTACTGCACTTATGACGTCACAACCTCTATATATGAAACCACATCCAGTACGCAGGGCAATATATACCCTATACATGCGACATCACAGCAAATACTCTGTGTCATCACACCCACTGTATTGACAACGTCACAACTACTCTTTGTATGACATCACATTCTGCGTATGTATAGCATTTTGCACTGTAGAAGACATCACATCCTCACGTTATGACATCAAACCACCATTTCTAAGGCATCACACACAGTATATTTGACATCATATCCACAGTATCTCTGTCATCACATCCAGTGTTTTGATGATATCACAACAAGTGTATCTATGAGATCTCATCCGCTATATATGATGACATCATATCCATTGTATACAATACATATTCAAAAGTTTTGTTACGTCACTACCACTGTATCTGTGTCTCACACCCACTCTTTCATCTTATCACACCCTTTGTATGTATGACATCACACCAATGTTTGCGTACCATCATAAACACTGTTTAAGGCATCACATCCACATTTTATGACATGACACCACATTATTTATGACATCGCATGCACTGTACTCATGACATCACTCCAAATATATCTGACATTGCATCCACTGTATCTGTGTCATCACAACCACTCTAATGATGATCTCAGACCAACTGTACGCGTGACATCACACCCATTTTATGTATGATATCTTACGCACTATACATAACGTCGCATCCACTCTTTATGACCTCACACCATTATAGTCAACGCATTACCTCCATTGCATTCGTGGCATCACAGACACTATAGATGAGATCACACACATGACAAAACAAACGTTATATCTGCCATCTCACCCATGGTATCTGAGACTACATTCACTGTATCTGTGTTCTCAAACCCAGTGTATCAATTATACCACACCCACTCTCTGGACGATATCACACACACTCTGTGTATGACAGCATATTCAGGATGAATGATATGACATAAACTCTTTATGACATCACAGCCCTATATGTATGACATCACAGCTAGTATATTTATGACATCATATCAAATATTTATGATATCACACATACTGCTTTCAAGAAAATGCATCGTCTATACCTGATATCTCACCCACTATATTTGACATCACTGCCACTGTATTTGTGCCATCACACTAATGTGTACACGTGTAAACATGTGTATCGATGTACCTCTGTGTCGATGACATCACAAGTATGTAAGCTATGACACGGCACACTTATGACATCATACACATTCTACATGACACCACATTCACACTTTATGACATCAATGATCAGTATTTATGACATCACAGACACTGCATTCATGACATCAGATCCCCTCTATATGACATCACATCCACGGTTTATACCATCTCATCCCCTATACCTGTGACATCACAGCCACTCCATCTGTACCATCACATCCACTATGGTTCTGAATTCATATCCACTATATTTGACATGAAACACACCGTGTTAAGACAATACAACCACTCTATCTGACAGCATAACTTCCATAATCTGTATCAGTGTGATAACTCCCATTCTATCAATGATATACCACACACTGTATGCAGGTCACCACACATACTATATGTATAGAACACTATGCAGTATATACGACATCACACCCACACTGGGTGACATCAAGTGACTCTATTCATGACATCAAATTTTCTTTATCTCACATCACACCCTTTATATCTGACAGCACATCCACTATTCCTGTGTCATCACACACAGATTATCGATCATATAACACCCACTGTATATATGATATCACAGCCACAATATCTATGACATCTTTTGAACTACATAGGACATCACATCCACTCTGTATGATATCACACCACTCTATGACATCACACACACTGTTGTCATGTCATCAACCCAGTATATCTGACATCGCATCCACTCTACCTGGGTCATTACTGAGTATATTGATTATACCACACCAGCATTATGTGTGATATCAAACCCACTATACGTATGACATCCTATGATTAATTTGTGACATAACACCCACTCTTTCTGACATCAAAGGACTGTATTCATGGCAACACACCCACTCGATTCATGACACCACACCCGCTCTATAGGACATCACATACACTGTACTTGTGACATCACAGCCACTGTAATTATGACAAGACACCTACTATGCTTTAGACACCATACTCAGTAAAAATAACATCTCACTTGGTATGTGAGTGGGAACACTACCACTGTATCCCATGTCATGGCACATACTACGTTTAGGACATCATATCCACTATATACGTTCTCACCCACACTGTGTGTATGACTACACAAGTTCTATGTCTGTCTTGAAACCCGTTCTAACTGCCATCACATCCACTGTATATGTCATCACACCCACTTTGTCGACGCCATCACACCAACTATGTAGGAGATCACAGGTGGCATATGTATGCCATCAGATGCACTACACATGACATCATATCCACACTCTATGACAACAATCCTCAGTATTTATGACATCACATGCAGTGTATTCATGACATCACACGCATTGTGTACGATATGACATTTCATCTACTGTGTATGATATCACATTCACTATATAAGTGACATCATACAATGACTCTATCTATGACATCACAAACTCTACCTTTATGAACTTATCTACTTGATATGGCATCACACACAGTGTTATGAGTACAGAACCGTTGTGTCCTTCACAGACACCATATCTGATATCACACCGACTATATCTGTATCATCACTGCAAATGCATCAATTTTATCAAACCCAGTGTATGTATGACATCACCTCCACTATATGTATGAAATCATATGTAACACCTATGACATCAAATCCACTCTTTACGGCATCACACCACTTTATTTATGACATCACGTCCACTATATCTGACCTCACATCAACTGGATCTGTGTCATCAGACCCAGTCTATCAATGATATCACAAACAATATATATATATGCTATCACATCCAGTATACGTGTGACATCCTATCCACTTTATTTATGACACCACAACCACTCTGTATAACATCAAAACCCTCTGTGTTTCTGACACCACACTTGGCATATGTATGATATCATTTGCACTGTAGATGGCATCTCATCCTCTTTATAACAGCAAACCACAGTATTTATGATGTCACATCCACTTCAGACATGACGTCTCACCCACTATACGGGACAGCACACCCACTGTATCTTTGCCATCACAACCTCTCCACTGATATCACACGCACTTTGATGTGACATCACACCCACTATACGTGTGACATCAGTTGCACTCTATAACATCACATCTACTCCTTAAGTCTTCACACTACTGCACTTATGACGTCACAACCTCTATATATGAAACCACATCCAGTACGCAGGGCAATATATACCCTATACATGCGACATCACAGCAAATACTCTGTGTCATCACACCCACTGTATTGACAACGTCACACCTACTCTTTGTATGACATCACATTCTGCGTATGTATAGCATTTTGCACTGTAGAAGACATCACATCCTCACGTTATGACATCAAACCACCATTTCTAAGGCATCACACACAGTATATTTGACATCATATCCACAGTATCTCTGTCATCACATCCAGTGTTTTGATGATATCACAACAAGTGTATCTATGAGATCTCATCCGCTATATATGATGACATCATATCCATTGTATACAATACATATTCAAAAGTTTTGTTACGTCACTACCACTGTATCTGTGTCTCACACCCACTCTTTCATCTTATCACACCCTTTGTATGTATGACATCACACCAATGTTTGCGTACCATCATAAACACTGTTTAAGGCATCACATCCACATTTTATGACATGACACCACATTATTTATGACATCGCATGCACTGTACTCATGACATCACTCCAAATATATCTGACATTGCATCCACTGTATCTGTGTCATCACAACCACTCTAATGATGATCTCAGACCAACTGTACGCGTGACATCACACCCATTTTATGTATGATATCTTACGCACTATACATAACGTCGCATCCACTCTTTATGACCTCACACCATTGTAGTCATCGCATTACCTCCATTGCATTCGTGGCATCACAGACACTATAGATGAGATCACACACATGACAAAACAAACGTTATATCTGCCATCTCACCCATGGTATCTGAGACTACATCCACTGTATCTGTGTTCTCAAACCCAGTGTATCAATTATACCACACCCACTCTCTGGACGATATCACACACACTCTGTGTATGACAGCATATTCAGGATGAATGATATGACATAAACTCTTTATGACATCACAGCCCTATATGTATGACATCACAGCTAGTATATTTATGACATCATATCAAATAT
>JAJLRB010000525.1:0-68625 GCA_020976825.1 Odocoileus hemionus | reverse complement strand
ATTGTTCCTAAACGTAGTATGTCCATGACATCGGGTCAGTGTTTGTGTTCCCATTCATATACAAAATGCGAATATTTTTACGATAGTTGTGTAAAGCGTAGGGGGTCTTGGGCATAATTCATGGGTGGATGTCCAAGTAAGTGTATGATTCATAACAGTTTTTGGGGTTTATGAAACCATTGCAGTGTTTTCCATAATACAGCTTGTGATGTCTAAAGATGGGTGTAGGTCCCAAAATTAAACACAGGGTTATACATACTGGGGTTTTATATCACACATAATGTGGTGTGGTATAATCAATAAACTCAGTAATGACCCAGGTACAGGGGATGCATGGAGATATACGGTTAATGACTGAAACATGGGTGGATGTCATAGAGTGGGGTATACATACAATGGAAGTGATGTCTTGTAGTTCTAAGTTTTTCATAGCTTTTTGGCTTGGTATAAAACTTTCAATGGGGGGGTTTTATTTTTCGAAACTTGTGTGTGACACTGGTTTCAAGGATGTGCTGCAATTAAAGGGGGTGATGTAGAAAAAGAAGATGTGATTCACGTAAGATGAATTTTTTGTCACTCAGCTGGGTGTGATTTCATATATACTGCATATTGTTCGATCATAAAGTATGTGTGGGGGCCTACATACTTTTTGTTTTAACATTTAAGAGTGGGTTCATCACATGATACAGATTATGGGGGTTTTATTCAGAAGAGGGTTTTATTGCTTTACCGGTTTTTTTTTATGTCAAAAAATGGAATTTAATTCGAACCAAGTGGGTGGATGGGACAGATGGGGTGGCTGGATGTCACTAATAGGGTGAATGTAAAACCGTGGAGTATGTAATAGAGGGGATCTAGTCATGAATGCATGTTTTTTATGTCACATACTGTCTTTTTTATCAAAAAGGGAATGTTTGTATTAAAGTTATGATTCATATGTTGCCCCGTCATGACTTACAACTTGTTGTTTTATCATCGACACAGAGGTACACGATACAAACGTGTGTTCATCTGTGATGGACAAATTCAGTGGGATGATGTCAAATATAGTGTGGGATTCAGGTGTGAGGGCATTTATAAAGCATTTTGTGATACATTTTAAAAAGGGTTTATGTCAAAAAAACATAGCTGGATGTCATGCATAAGGCTGTGATGTCATAAAGCTGATGTCATGTCATTCTTCCGAATGTGCTGTCAACTAAGGGGGCGGATTCGTCCAAGAGTGGGTGTGTTATCATTGATTTGGGTTTGAGACAAGCATACGTGGAGGTGTCTCAGATACAAAGGTGAATGGCAGATTAACATTTGTGTTGTCATGGTTGATCTCATCAAGTGTCCTGAGCCACGAAACCCAGGAGGTAATGCGATGACTGTAAAAGGGGTAATCCCCCAAAAAGTGGTTACGAAGATTTGTATATGCCTAAATTCAAAAAAAAGGGGGGGATATCCTACGTACATTGGTCTGAGATCACATTAGGTGGTTGTGATAACAGGACAGTGGATGCAAGTCAGATTATTCGGATGATGTCATAGTACAGTGCATGCGATGTCATAAAAAAATGGGTGTCATGCATAAAAAATTGGTGTGAGCCTTCAAAAAATTTTATGATGGGAGCAAAAGGGGGGTGAGTCATACATACAAAGGGGTGATAAGATGGAAAAGAGGGTGTGAAACACAGAAGAACTTTTTGAGGTAACAAAACTATGAAAAGGTATTGTTACAAAGGATATATGTCATCATATAAGCGCATGGATCCAAGATACACTTGTTGTGATATTTTCAATCAGGGTGTGATGACAGAAAATTGGGGATGATGCAATTTATTTGCGTATGCCTTTAAAAAGGTGGTTTGATGTCGTAATGTGAGGTGCGAGTCTTCAAAAAGGGGAAAGATTTGCCATACGCAATTAAGTTATAAAGATAGGTGTGACTGGTCAATCATTCGGGGTGATGACAAAGGGTTTTTTGCTGTGATTACATGATAGGGAAATATTGCCCCACAACTGTGGGTTTCATACATAAGTTGTGAGGTATAAATAAGTGAGTGAAACTTAAGCAGTAGATGTGATGTTCAGAGTGCAACTGATGCACCTAAGTGGGTGTGGTCACTAAAAGTGGGGTGATATTAGTGGAGAGTTTTGATGGCAAAGATCAGTGGGGGTTTCTGTTATATATGGTGGACCCTCATGTCTGAAGGGATGTGACTCATAATACTGAGTTTGCTCTTATAAAGAGGAGTGATCCATCTAGATGAAATGAATGTACATAGGCCCATGTGGTGTCAGCAAACAGAGGGGGGGGTTTTCAAATTGGGTGTGATGTCAGAATATGCATGGGGTAAAAATATACTGGGTAGTTTCAAAATTTTATTTAAATGTGATATCATCGATAAAAGGGGGGCGACAAGTCCGTTGATGTGATGTCAAATTAGTGGAAGTGTGTCATAAATAAAGTGGTGTGATGGCGTAAAAATGGAGGATACCCTAGGTATTATAAAGTTTTTTTCATAAGTGGGGGTGAGTCAACATACACTGGGTTTTATAAAATTTTAATTTGCTGTGAACCAGTTACAGTGTTTTTTTAGGTCATATGGGTCTGGAATACACAATGGTTTTTCTCATAACACTGTGGGGATGCTTATAAAGAAATTTAATCGTAAAGGGAGAGTTGTGATGTCTAGATAAGTTTTTAAAGATGTCCTATATATGACGTGATATCTACGCAGTAGATAAATGTCATATGTATACAATGCGTGTGATTTCATGAATAAAGTGGTATTTATAAAAAAGAGGGTTTGGGCAAGAGTGTGGTTATGATGCAGTGATGCATTTTTATGGCAACATTTTCAACCTGTGATCTCTTACAATTGGGGTGATGGCGTCGAAAATGGGTTTTGATGCTATAGAGTTGGGTGTGATGGAATAATCGGGTTTTTAAGACAGAATAGAGCTTGTGTAGTCATACACACAGGGGTGAGAAATATAGGGGGGAAAGATGCCCAAACGTAGATGTGCCTGACATCGGGCAGTGTTAGTGTTCCCATTCAAATCCAAGTGCGATGATATTTTTATGAGTTTTGGTAAGCATAAGGTGTCTTGTATAATTACATGGCTGTGTTTCACAAGTAAGTGTATTATGTCATAAGCAGTGGGGGTGGTTTTCGAACCCATTGCATGTTTGCCTGGAAAAACAGACTTGTGTGTCATAAAGATGGGTGTAGGTCACAAATTAATCACAGGATTATACTACATGGGTTTTTATATCACACAATGCTGGGGTGGATAAAACAATATACTCAGTATGACCCGGTACAGGGGATGCGTGGCGATAACTGGGTTAATGCAGAAACAGTGGTGTATGTCAAAAGGGGGTGGATATCATACAATGGAAGGATGTATATTTTCATAATTGTCTAGACTTTTTGGGCCCGGGAACTACTCAATGGGGGTTATATTTATCATAATCTGTGTTGATGACATGGTCAGAGGGTTGCTTCAATATAAAGGGGTGTGTGTGAAAAAAGAAATGTTATGTCACGTATTTATAGCGTGGAATTATGTCACTCCAGCGAGGGTGTGATGTCATAATTACTGCATATTGTGTCGATACATATGTATGTTTGGTGTCCTACATACAGTGTGTGTTATAATCCATTGATAGAGTGCGGTGTCAGTCAGAGTGACGCACAGATTATGGAGGTTATGCTGTAAGGATAGAGTGGTGTATTGTCTTTACACGGTGTGTTCATGTTCAATATGTGGTGATTCAGGATCCCCCCCTGTAGTGGATGTGATGGGACAGCTGGAGTGGCTGTGATGTGCAGTGATATAGGGGATGAGATGTCATAAACACGTGGATGTGATGTCAATATAGAGGGGATCTGATGTGTCACATGAATGCAGTGTTTGTGAGATGTCATCAATATGATCATTGATATACGCTATAAGTGTGAATGTGAGTGTCATCGCGCGCTCGAATGTTGATATGATGTCTGATGTGTGCCCTGTCTGATGAAGCCTACCATACTGTTGTTACGTTATTGCAGTCGACACAGAGGTACCAACGATTACAAACGTGTGTGTCATTGTGGAGGGGCACATATTACAGTGGCCCAGTGAAGATCAGAATATAGTGTGTGAGATGTCAGGTAGTATGAGGTTGCATTGTTCATTGACTAAAACTAGTATGTGTGGATATCATGATCAACGCTAGATTTGTAGTGATGATGTCCATAAATACACGTGAGCGTTGAGGTCTTGCATAAAGGGCTGTGATTGTCATAAAGCGTTGATGTTAGTGTCATTCATACTGAATAGCCTGTCATAACATAGAGTGTGCGTGATATCGTCCAGAGAGTGGGTGTGGTTATCAATTGATAATCTGGTTTAAAGGACAAGCATACAGTGGATCATGTATTCTGCAGATACACTGTGTGAGATGGGCAGATATATCAGAGGGTTCGTCATGTGTGTGATCTCTTCTATTGTGTCCATAACTGCCACGAATCCCTTGGAGATAATGCGATGAACTGTAATGATGTGAAGTCCACAAAGAGTGGTTTCGAGAGATGTTGTATAGTGCCTATGATATTCATACATAAAATCGGGTGTGATTTGCTACGTACAGTTGGTCTGAGAGCATCCATTTGTGAGGTTGTTGATGACCACAGGGTACAGTGGATGCAACGTCAGATATATTCGATAGTGATGTAAATGAGTTACTGTTCGCATGCGATGTCATAGAGAATTCATGAGGTGTCATGCCATAAATTGTGGATGTGATGCCTTCAAAACGTGTTATGAAGGTACGCAAACAGGGGCTGTGATGTCATACCATACAGAATGATGTGATAGATGGAATAAAAGTGGTTTGTGATACACAGTAAGATTCAGTACGTTGTGAGTTTACAAAAACAAGATGAGGGGGGGGGGGGGGTGATATGGTGTACTTTTTTGTAGATACCAATTGATAGAGATGATCATAATATAGAGACGCATAGTGATTGTCATTGAGAGACACCTTGTGTTGTGACTATCATCAATATCAGTGGAGGTGATGATACTCGAGATACGTAGTGATCTATGATGTTGGTTATATTGTGCCTGTGATGCGCTTAGAAATGGTGGTTACGAATAGTCGTTATGTGTAGGATGTGATGTCTTCAACGGGCAAAATTGCGGCATCATACGCAGCGTGTGAGGTCCATACGACAGTCGGTAGGTGTGACGTGGTCAATACAGTCGTGCTGGTGACAAGGATCTATTTGCACATGTTGATGCCAGAAAGATATAAATATAGAAGGTATATATGGACCTACATCACGGGATGTGAGTTTCTTACAAAGATGTTGCTGAAGGTTCATATGCGCTCAGTGAGGAGGAAGACTTTAAGGAGTATATGTGATTTTACTAGATGTGCAACTTGATGTCTCACATATAGTGGGTGTAGAGTGTCACTTATAAAGCTGGGTGCTCGATATTAGTGGAGCAGGTTTTGATGGCAAATGGACACTGAGCGGTTGCTGTCTCATATGTGGGTATACGTCATGTCCTGAAGTGGATGCTGAACATCATAAATACTGTGTTTTGCTGTTTATCAAAGAGGATGTTGATGCCAGTCTACAGTGCAATGATTGCATATCATGGAATGGAGAGCCGTATGTCTGTGGCACAACAACAGAGGTGCGATGTTATACCGATTGTGGTATGCTGATGTCCATAATATCATACGTGCATAAGGATTGTCACAGGTATACTGAATATGAATTATCATCTATATATATATAGGTTGTGATATCATCGATAGACTGCGGCGTGTGATTGACAACAGATACTGTGCGTGATCGTGATGTTCTATCTATATAGTGGAAGTGACTCCTAAATAAGGTGCGGCTTATGGCGTATAAGAAAACTAATGTGAAATACCTATAAGAGAGTGGAGGTAAGTCATACATACACGGGTTTGATAAGAAATTGATACATTTGCGCGTGATGACAACAGTTCCACAGTCGTTGTGAGAGTCAAGATATGCGGTCGTCTGTGTGAAGTACACAAATGGGGCTATCAGGTTCTCATGAAACACTGTGTGTGATGATGCTATATAAAGTACATAAGTTTCGTAAACGGTATATTGTGTTGATGTCAAGATAGAGTCATTTTATGATGTCACGTATATAGTGACTGTGATATCATATGCAGTAGATGAAATGTCATATCGTATACAATGCGTGTGATATCATGAATAAAGTGCATGGTGATGTCATAAATATTGAGGATTGTGGTCATCGAGTGTGGTTATGATGTCATGTGTAGTGCATTGATGGCATACATTTGCAACCTGTGATCTCTTACATAGTTGGTGTGATGGCGTCGACAAAGTGGGTGTGATGACATATAGAGTGGATGTGATGGCAGATAGATCGGGTTTCAAGACAGACATAGAGCTTGTGTAGTCATACACACAGTGTGTGTGAGAACGTATATAGTGGATATGATGTCCTAAACGTAGTATGTGCCATGACATCGGGTACAGTGTTAGTGTTCCCATTCATATACCAAGTGCGATGATATTTTTACTGAGTATGTTGTGTAAAGCATAGTAGGTGTCTTGTCATAATTACAGTGGCTGTGATGTCACAAGTAGAGTGTATGTGATGTCATAAGCAGTGGGTGTGGTGTCATGAACCGATTGCATGTGTTGCCATGAATACAGACTTGTGATGTCATAAAGAGTGGGTGTGAGGTCACAAATTAATCACAGGATGTCATACATACAGTGGGTTTGATATCACACATAATGCTGGTGTGGTATAATCAATATACTCAGTAATGACCCAGGTACAGGGGATGCGATGGCAGATATACTGGGTTAATGACATGAGAACAGTGGGTGTGATGTCATAGAGTGGTGTGATATCATACAGAGTGGAAGTGATGTCATATGTAGTTCATAAGTTGTCATAGACTTTGTGGGCTCTGGTATCATACATACAATGGGGGTTATATGATCGATAATCTGTGTGTGATGACACTGGTACAGAGGATGTGCTATCAGATATAAAGGGTGTGATGTGAGAAAAAGAAGATGTGATGTCACGTATAGAGTGAATTTATGTCACTCAGCGTGGGTGTGATATCATATATACTGCATATTGTTCGATACATATAGTATGTGTGGTGTCCTACATACAGTGTGTGTTATAACATTGATAGAGTGGGTGTCATCACACTGATACAGATTATGGAGGTTATACTGTCAGATAGAGTGGTTGTATTGTCTTTACACGGTGTGTTTCATGTCAAATATAGTGGATATGAATTCAGAACCATAGTGGATGTGATGGGACAGATGGAGTGGCTGTGATGTCACTGATATAGGGGATGAGATGTCATAAACCGTGGATGTGATGTCATATAGAGGGGATCTGATGTCATGAATGCAGTGTTTGTGATGTCATCAATACTGATCATTGATATCATAAAGTGTGAATGTGATGTCATGTAGAATGTGTATGATGTCATATGTGTGCCCTGTCATGACTTACATACTTGTTGTTATATCATCGACACAGAGGTACATCGATACAAACGTGTGTGTCATCTGTGTGATGGCACAAATACAGTGGCAGTGATGTCAAATATAGTGTGTGAGATGTCAGGTGTAGAGGTTGCATTGTCATGAAAGCAGTATGTGTGATATCATATATATTAGTATGATGTCATAAATACACTAGCTGTGATGTCATGCATAAAGGGCTGTGATGTCATAAAGCTTTGATGTTATGTCATTCATCCTGAATGTGCTGTCATACATAGAGTGTGCGTGATATCGTCCAGAGAGTGGGTGTGTTATCATTGATACTCTGGGTTTGAGGACAAGCATACAGTGGATGTAGTCTCAGATACAATGGGTGAGATGGCAGATATAACATTTGTGTTGTCATGTGTGTGATCTCATCTATAGTGTCCATGATGCCACGAATCCCATGGAGGTAATGCGATGACTGTAATGGTGTGAAGTCACAAAGAGTGGTTGCGAAGATTTGTATAGTGCCTAAGATGTCATACATAAAATGGGTGTGATATAGTGGGATTGTATGAAGGGCTTAGTTATAACTTTGGTTGATTTATTAATCTCTGTCATTTAGGTGTGGTATTCTGGGGGTGTGTGTTTCTTATATGTTGATGGCAACCCTGGAGGTTAACATGGGGGGGGATGGGATTTACTTTGTTTGGGAATTTACTAATTGTCCATATGAAAAGGGGGTTAATTCTGTTGTATTGGATTCCCTTTAAAAGTGGTGAAATTTATGGGATTGATAAATGGGTGAAAAAAGGTGGTTTATAATTTGGTGTGATGCACAAAGTGGTTTTAAATTTATTGGTGAAGCCAAAAAGGTGGAGCATAATAATGCAAGTAAAATTGGGTGTTTAAAAATGATGATGTAAAAGGGTTTAAGTAAAGTTAAAATAAAGAGGTTATAGACGGAAAAGTAGTGTTGATACAAAAGGGAGTAATAAAAAAAGGGGGTGAAAATATAAGGGGTGATCTAAAATGTTAATTTATAATGGATTACAATAAGTGGATGAAATTATTGTGGTATTTAAAAGTGTTATGTGAAATTTGATGGGTATAAAAGGAAATGCGGTTTTTTAAGGAAAAGGGGAAGGGGGGATTTTAACAGGGTTTTGAGGAATACGTTGAAGATTAAGGATTAATTTGCGTAAAGCAATGTGAAATAATTTCTTAGTGTGTATCTTATTGGGTTATTATGGTAATGAATTGCAATGGTGTTAAAAGTCCAAAGTGAGTGAAAATTAGTGGTTTACTAAAAGTTGGGTTTGGTATGTTTTAAAAAAAGGTGTGGTTGGAAATTTAAAGGGAGTTTTTTAAGGGGGTTGTATTCTAAAAAGTTGGTGTATGGGGTGTGGTGCATCATAAATATTGTTTTAGGGGTTGGTGCAAAAGGGGGGATTTTAAAAAGGATGTGATGTCAAATAAGTTTGATGTAAAAATGGGTAGAATAGGTTTTTTGATAGTGTGGAAATGTAAAAATGTATTAATGATATGGATGAAGTAATAATTTGGTCAAATAGTGGGTTTGTAAAATAGGTTTTGTATAAAGTTTGTATAAAAATTTCAAAATAAAGGTTTTGAAAAAAGGTTTTGGTCATTAATTTTTTAATGAAAAATCTTTGATAAAGGTTGTGGTTTAAAATTTTGTAGTTAATTTGATGTATAAAGACATTTGATGTGAATTGTGATCATATAAATTTATATTACAAATGTGTGTTATCATAAAAGGGTGGAAATTATAATGTGTGGTAGCGGTTTAAAAGGGGATTAAAATTTAGGTTTTCAATGTGGTTGAATTTTGTGTGTGAAATTAAGGGGATAAAATGTTTTGAGGTAGTGGGTTTAAAATTTGGAGTATTAAATGGGGAAAAATGTGGTTGTCTACAGCTTTGTGCCATATAATAAGTGGGTTATAAATTCAGGGTTTGTAACAATTGTTTCATGTGTGTTCGTCATATTACAGGATGTAATTACAGTGGTTGTGTATAAATTGTTTGTTATAAAAATTGGGTGTCAAAAAGTGGGTTGATAAAATTGGGTTGAACGTTTTGATTTCCCTAAAGTGGTGTTTAAATGGTTTGGGAAAATTTTCAAGGATTGTCATAATTGGTTATTACAACAAATGGTTGGTTAAAAATGGTTAAAAATTGAGAAAGGGTAAATGGTGTTTTTGATATATGGGTTGGGTGGAAAATGGGGTTATAAATGAATTTACAAGTGTGTTTTTGTATAAATGGTTTATAATAAATGTGGTTAAAATGGTTTTGGGATAAATTTATAGAAGGTGGGAAAAAAGATTTAGAATTTATAGGTGGTTTAATATTTGGTTGTTTTAATAGAGTTGTTTAAAACATACATAGGAGGTATACGAGAGTGGGTTTTTTACTTGATAAGTGGTGTTTAATGTAAGATTGTGGGTTTTGGAGGTGGATGGTTGGTTTTATTTAAAATTGAAATATTGGACGATGTTTAGGCATGTATGTGGATGTATAATAGGTTTATTTATTATAGGGAGGTTGAGTGAGTGTTGATGCTGTGTGTATTTAAAAATAAATTGAAGGGAGTGTGAAAATTTTTTAAGAAGTGGTTTTTTTTAATTCAATTGTTGTTTTCATCAAAGGGTTATTAAAAGTGTGGTTTGCAAAAACAATGGTGATGTAATTTAAATTGGTGTAGATGGGGGTTGTTCTAAGGTTGTGGATTAATTTATTGGTTTCATAAACCAAATTGTGTTCATAAAGGGTGTGAGATAACTTGTGTTTTTTTATCCTGTTTGCACATAAATGGGATTCTGCAGGATGGGGTTTAAATTTTTTTGGGTTTTTACCCAAATTTGTATACCCGAACAAAGGGAGATTAATGGTTTTAATTTTTTGGAATTGTGATGATGGAAACCAATGTAGTTAATCGGTGATGGTTGAAATACAGGGGTAAAATTTAGTGTGATGCAACATAAAAGGGGTGGAATCCAGTAATTTTGGGCTAATTGTTGATCAAAAGGTTGTGATGAAGGAAAATTTGGGGTAGTTAAAGTTATGGATGTTAAATAGTGTTTTATTCCATAAAATTGGGTATGCATAAAGGGGGTTAAACAGGTTTTATTAACAAAAAAGGTGAAAAAAATTAAAAGTAATGGGGTTTTAGGAAAGGTTATGTTAAAAAGGGGTTTTTAAAAGGAGAATTTAGTAATGTATTGTGGTTAAAGGTTTTGTTTAAAATTTTTGTTGTCCAAAAGGGATTTGCAGTAAGGGGTTGGGTGTTTATTGGAGGCTTTCAGTGGGGATTAGGTTATGAGGATTTATGTCAACGGGGTTTCCACAAATTGTTGATGTCACAAGAGTGTGATTCAAAATGTGGATTAAAGGATGTGTTTATAAATGGGAAAAAATTGGAGTTGAATTAAGATTGTGTTTATAAGGGTGTTTGGAAAAAAATGGGTGTTTTATGGGGTGTACTATGAAAGTTTGGGGTAAGTTTAAAGTTGGGTTCATTTGGAGAGGATTAACAAAATATGGTTATTTTTAAAGGGTGGAGCAATTTAAATTTATTGGTCAAAAAGTGGTGTCAGTAATGGTGTAATTTATGTAGGTTTTTTATGATTCCGGTGTGAACAAAGTTGTATTAAGGGTGTTAAAAATGTTGATGTAGAAATAATGGAGTTAAGGTAATTAAAAGGGTATTTAAATGGTTTAAAGATAAAAGTTAGCTAGGGGTTGGGGTAAAGATGGTTTTATGTACAATTTTTGGGGGTTTTCATGGGGGTAATAAGTTTGTGTATACCAAGGTTAATTTTTTAATAAGTGGCTTTATGTCAATTTAAGGTTTGTTGATGTAATAAATGTAAATTTAGTGTATGAATTTAGGTGTTTAAAAATTGGTATTGTGGTTTATAATGTGGTTATGGTGATGATATATGGTTTGGAAAAGGGGTGTTAGATACATTGGGGGTTGAACAGTTGAATGATTAAATATTTGGAAGGGAAATTTTTGAAAATAGAGTGTGATTCATACGGTGTTTAAACATTAGGTTGTGTTATAACAGTGGGTGGATGATTCTAGTGATGGTTCCTAATAATGGTTTAAAGTTAGGTTTGTTGCATAAAAAGGGTGAATTTAAAAGTGGTGTGGAAAAATTAGGGTGATGCAAACTGTGGTTTAAAACCAATGGGTGTGAATAAAATTGTGTTCTTAAGGTGGGTGCCGGGGCAATTTATGTTAATTGGAACAGTGGGTATTACTTTTTCGTGTAAAATGGGTTTATTAAACAAAGGGTGTGATAGTTTTCTGGTACTGAAAGGGGTGGTATTGGAAAATGTGTTTGTGTTAAAATGGTTGAATGTTTTTGTTTAGGTGGGACAAGAAATGATCATGTATTCAAATTGTTATTTTGGTTATTTAAAAGCATGGGTATATAAATTGGTATCCAAAAAGGGTTGTAAAATAGTGGTGTTAAAGAAAGTTTTGGTTTAGTAATTTTGATATTTTGGTTTTAATGTGGTATATTTATAGTATTTGTGGGAAAAAGGGTTTAAATTTGGTGTTTATGTCAGTAATGGTGGTTTTCGTTAAAAGTGTGATGTCAAAAGGGATTTAAGTTAAAAGGGATTGATGGATTTAGCGTGTTGTATTAAATGATTGGGTTCATAATAGTTGGTTGTCAAAAGGGTTGTTATTATAGGGTTGGTCATATGGTTTTTATATTGGAAGATGATTTAAAAAGTGTTTTTGGTGTTTTATGAATAATTATGTGTTAACCTTATGGTTAATTGAAAAAATGTGTGTTTATAGAAGAATTTAATGTGGATGATAATAAGGGGGATGTCATAAATTTTATTTAAGTGTTTATAAAATGTTGTTATTATTTATTCAAAAGTGTTGATGTCATTATGTTGATCACTTTATTTAAAGTCCCGGGATGGTGTTACTATGTGGTGGAAATTTTCGATTGTTTTTATGAATCGTGGGTAAAGAATTTTGGGTAGAAAGATATTTGGGGTCAATTAGTGTTTCAAAATTTTGATACCTAAAACAGGTGGTATCAAATTAATTTGTATTAGGAGGTGAAAGTTTGAGTTAAATGAGGTGTATAAAAAGTTGTTGTACAAGAGTTGGTGATAATAAGGGGGTGAGATGTAATGAGTTTTCATGGTCATATCCATTGTTGTGGTGAAGCCTAAAGTGGGGGTAAAAAAAGTTTAAGGTTAAAGGGTGGTATGTTTTAATTAAAAGGGGGGAAAGAGGAAATGGTGAAAAGGAAAAAGTGTTGGATATAAGGATATATGAACAAATTATTTTTAGTAATCTTTGGGTCTTGATGGTAAATAAATGGGGATGTAAAGTTTGGGATGCCAAAAAAGTTTTGATGTCAAAGGGTGATGTCTTTAAAGGATGGTTAAGCAAAGATTGGGAACAGATGGGAAATAAGTGGTTAAAGAAATTGTGTGACCATATTTGATTAAATTACCAAGATTTTTACATTGTTTTGGTTTAAATAGTGGTGAATAAAAGTAGAGTGAGTAAGTTAGGTTTAACCCAGTGGGTGTGTCATAATATGGTTGTGAAATTTTTGGGTGATTGACTAAATTTGTTTCGGTAAGGTGTTCGTTAATAAAGTTTGTTATTAAGGGTTGGGTTATCAGTGGTTTACAAGGGATATTGGTGATAAATTAGATTGGGTTCAAAAAGGTGGGGGTTAAATTTGTTGGGTTTTTTAAAATTTTGAGCACAGATTGGTTTTGAATATAAATGGTTGTTATTAACGTTTGAGGGGAACAATTTTATGAATTTAAATGTGTGTAAAGTCTAATAAGGGGTGTGGCCTAAAGAGTGTGTATAAAGGGAAAATGGGTTATCAAATGATGTTAAAAAAGGTTTGTTAAATAAATTTGGTTGATTAAAGTTGTGTGGGGAGGTTTGGTGAAGTACATGGGTTTTTTCTATAATGGGGTTATGCATTAAGTGATAAAAGTAATTTTTGATGTCAAATAAGTTTTATTATAGAATGTTTGATTAAAGGGATTGGGAAATTAAATTTAAATTTTATAAATTAAGGATTTCATATTGAGGTTTGGAAATGGTTTGTGTTGTATGAATTTGTGTGCATTGGGGTGAAATTAACATGATTTTTAAAGTGGAAAGGTGTTAAAAGGGGATTATGGTAATGTGTAAAAATGAGGGGTTTTAATTGTTTAACCGGTATAAATATATGAATTTTTGTTTAAAAAGGGGGATTTCAAATAGTGTCCCTTATAAAGGGGAAATTTGAGATGTTTTAAATGTGTGTTTGTGATCATGAATTATGTTCATAAGGGTTAATTCATGAGTGGGGGTAAAAATTTTGTTAAAAGATGGGGTTAAAATAGGTTGGTGGATAAAAAAAAGGTGAGTTACTTAAGGTGATAAAAATTGTTGTATACATTTTTGTTTGGTATCAATTAAATGGTAATAAAGGATGGGTAATGTTTTAAATGTAGAATTGGGTGATGTAAAAATGGGGTTTAAGATGATGGGTTTGTTCATAAGATGATGTGTTTAAATAAAAATGGGGATGTAGTAAGTGGTTTAAAGAAAATTAATAAGGGGGATTAAAAGGGTGTTATAAATTTTATCCCAAAGGGGGGATCTTACTTAAATATAATGGGAAAAGAGTGTGTATTCTAAGGTGGGAAAATGTTAAATTATTAAAATTTAAAGGTTGTTTTAAGGGGTTTTTAAAGGGTTAAAATTTGGGATGGCGATAGGTTTTATGGAAAGGGGGTTTTATAAGTAAATGTCATAAGGGGGAATTAAATTTTTGTGTCTTTATTTTTTAAGGGGAAAACATGTAAAGTTTTCCCCCCGGGTTAAATTTTAGAAAGTTAAAGTTGGTCAATTGGGAAAACAGGGTGTTAATTTGTGAGTTTGATTTTTAGGGGATGTTAACTATTTGTATTAATCCCTTTTGGGGGGTTTTTTGTATTCCAAAGATTGTTTAATTTAATGCTGTTAAAGTTGGTATTTCGAATTTAAGGTTTTTGGCAGGGACCTTTTCCCAAAATTGGAGAAAAAGGGGAGTAAAATTTAATTTTTTAAATCAATAAAATTTAAAATTTATGTTAAAACAAGGGTTGAAGGTATGCAAAATTTATAAAAGGTATCCGAAGTGTAAAATAAGTGTGTATCCAATGGGCCAATTTTGGGTGAAAAGGGGGGTTCATAAATGAAGATAAATGGGTGTTTAAAAATTTTAAGGGCAAAGGTAATAAAAGGATGGGAAAAGGTGACCAAGTAAATTTTAACAAAGTTTACAAAAGGGAATAATAAGTGGGGCCTAAAAGGGTTGTTAAAAAGGGGGTTAGCAAAATTGAATTAAAAAGGGGAATTTGTGTCCAAAAGGGGGTAAAAATTTTTCACAATAGGGTTTGTATGGGGTTAAGGGAAAGATGGGAGAAAAAAGAATATTCAAAAGGGGGGACAAATTTGTGGTAGGAATAATTTGATAAATTGGGGATTATTAAAAAGGTTCCCATGTGGTGTGAGCAAAGGGGTTAGTGAAATTTTTTAAGTTTGGGTTTTTATTGGGGAGTATAAAGGTGTGTAAAATGGGTTTTTTATAGATGGTGTGATGCAGGTTAAGATGAATGGGTTGGGAAACAAAGGTAATAAGGTGGGTTTAAAATGTGGGGTTTAAAATGTGAAAAAATGGTGGTTCGGAAGGTGATGGACAAATAGGGTTATAATAAGGGTTTTTAATAGGGGGTTTTGGGGAAGAAATTTGGTATGAAAAAGTTTAAAATTGGTAGTAAAAATGGTTTGTTATAAAGTGGATCAAAAAGGTTGGGGAAATGTTTTAAAAAGGGAACAAAGGGGATTTGGAATACCCGGTAATGGGTTTAATAATTTAATTAAAGTGTTTGAAAAATTTTTAAGGGGGAAATGGTTTATTCATTTTAAGGATTTTAAAATGGATTTTAAATGTGTATTTGGGGAAAATTTTTGGAATTGGGATGTTATATTGGGTTGAAAAATTGTGTATGACAAAGTGGGTGGCATATGGTTTGAGCAAGTTTTGCATAACACTTTTGTTTCTATAATATATTTAGGTGTTAAGATGTGTTTTGTCCTTTAAGTGGTGATAATTTTGGTATGTTGTAAAAGTTGTTTTATTAAGGTGAGGTTCATAATAGATTTTCATAAAGGGGTGTGGTCAAACATTTTGCATAATTTGTTTCAAATGGTTGGTAAAAACGGGGCCTAAGTGGTTATTTTGGTTGAAAAATTTTTCAGGGTGAACAAAGGATATGCAAGGTTTGGTGCATGGTTGTTAATTCAAATTTAAAGTTTGGTTTTCATGTTTAAAAATGGGTTTTTAATTTGGGAAAAAGGGTTTTTATAGGGGGGTTTTGAAAGTGTGTTCATATAATTTTCATAGTGGGGTGGCAAATCATTTGTTAACAAAGGTTTGGTTCACATACGTTGGTTATACTTGTTTTTTTAAAGGGTTTTGTATGGTTGATTGAAAGGGTGTTTGGCATATGGTTGAATCAAATAGTGGAATGTTAAATGGTTGGGTTGTATAAGTTTAAATTTTGATTATATAAATTTTGTGCAAAGGGGTTTTAAGGTTGAAAGAAAAAGGTGTTTTAAAGTAATTCAAGTGGTTTGTCAATTATATCAAAATTTTTAAGTGGTGTTCATTGTTGTTGGGGGGGGGGGGGGGGGGGTTGGGGGGGGGGGGAACGTTGTTATTCCAAAAGGGTTTATCAAAATAAGGGGTATGAAAGGGCTGTGATTTATAAAGGGGGATGTCATACCTGTCATAAAGGGCTGATCTAGAGGGTGTGTTCATATAGGTTTGAAATAAGTGGAGTATTAGAAATGGTAATGAATTCTTTGTTTTTTTTTATTCAGACACGAAGAGTAGATGATTTCAAAAGGGTTACAGTTTAGGGAAAAGGAAATAAATGGGTTATTCCTTTAATTTGGGTTTGAGGGTTGTGTGACAATAAGTGATGCATAATAATGATGATGTCATGAGGTGATGCAAAATTAAATTTTGTCAACCAAATGGGTTTCTGTTTTTAATGGTCCCAAAAGGGGTTGAGCAACAAAAGGGGTTAGAGAAAGGGTTAAACAGAATAAATTGTTAAAAAGTGATTTTTTAATGTATGTTCCCAAAACCATGAAAAAAATTGGTTTTCAACATGAGTTAAAAGAATTGGTATATCAATATAAGTGGGACTTAAAGTGTTGAGTAATGAGGGTGTTAACAGGAAGATGCGCAATAAATTTGGTTCAGAGTATGGACGTGGTAATAAGTGGAGCAAATTGTGTGATGCCAAAGGTTTTTATGCCACGGGGTTTTTTCATACAAATTTTTGAGGTAAGGGAAAAATAGAAATGTGGTAAACCAAAAAGGTTGTTCAATAATGGTGTATATTAGGTTTGACAAGATAGGGTTTTGTTCATATGTGGGATCTTTAATGATGCATAATTGGGGTTTTCCCTTTAAAGGTTATGCTAAAGGGGAAAGATTCTACAGGGTGTCACAAAGGGGTTTACAGATGGTGTGTGTCAAAGTGCGGGGTGCAGTATCTGGATAATTATTGTTTATTCCTTGGGTGTGAACTTATGTGAGTAATAAGTAGTGAGATAAAAGGGGAGGAAGAGTGAGTGACCATAGGTTAAAATTTCAATATAGGGGTGATTATAAATTTTGATAAATGAATTGCTTATAAGTTCGTCCGGTTTTTTTAAAGGGTTTTTTAAAAGGTTGGCATAAAGTGAATTAAAAAGTTGGAAGAAGGGGTAAAATTTTAGTTGAAAGTGAATCAAGAATAAGTATTTAAAGGTTTTACTAATAAGTGTGAAAATTGGATTTGGGCAAATGTTTTTTATTTTGAGGCTAAGAAGTGTTTACATAGTTTTATAAAGGGGGTTATACATAGGTGGGTGATGAATAAGGTTTAAAGAATAATTGGAGCAAACAGTGGGGAATATAGTGGTGAGTCCAATGTTCCAATTTCTGTTAGGTTTATAACCAAGCGTAATTTATGTTGTGTTAAAGAAGATTTTTTATTTGGCTGTGATCAAATAGTGATGTGTGTAAATTGTTAAACTGTTTATAAAACTGTGATCATAAAATGGTGGGTTCAAAAATCGGTTATCAATTGGGTTTGATTAAAAATTGGGTTTTGATTAAAAAAAGTATGCCGAAGGGTGATGGATAATGGTTATGCAGAAATGGTTAGCAAGGGGGAACAAAGGTGGGAAGTTTAAGGTTTTTAGTTTAAATTTGGCCCGTCCCAAAAAGGGGTTTATTAACTGGTGGATCCGAAGTGTGTAAGATAAAGGTGTTGTAGAAAAGGTGGGAAAGAAGTTTTATGTCCAAAGGGGTGTGTTCCAAAAATACATATTTGCCAAAATTGGTTCCAAAAATGGTTTTAAAAAAATGGGTAACTGAAATTTGGTTTTAAATTGTTATTCTAAGGGGTACAAAATGGGTAAAGGGGGAAAAGGTGTGATGGAAAGGGGTGGATTCTAAAGGGGTGAAAATTAAGTGTATTTTTGGGATTTAAAATTGTTTATGATTGTGTTTTCAAAGATTGTTCTTAAAATTTGTTGGGGACAATAAATTTTTCAAGGGGAAATTCCCAAAATTTTAGGAAAAAAGAGTTTTTAAATTGTATAAGTTGATTTTCAAAAACTAGGGTTCAAAATTTGATGTCAACGGTGATGTCATTTGGTTGTCAAAATGTGTGTTCCCGGGTTGTTAAATTGGAACCAAAAGGGGGGTTCAAATGGTTGAAAATTTGTGTTCAGATTGATTTAAAAATTGGCAGGTAAATATGGTTTTCCCCAAACGGTACAATTTAATAAAATAAAAAAGGTTTAATTGTTTAGAAATAATGGGGAACCAATGGTGAATATTTGGGTTGATGACAGAAAGGGTGAATCAATATTGGTATGCCAAATTATGATGTCAAAATTTGGATGTAAATTTTGATTTCCTAAAGTTGGAAAAAAGGGGTGAACCAAAAAGGTTATAAAAATGGTTAACAAAAGTGTTTAAAAAAGGGGAAAGGTTGGTTAATTTTTGGGTTTTTTAAAAACCCTTTTAAACCCTTTTGGGTGTTAAATTTTGGGTGTAAATTTTTTAAAATGTTAAATTTAAAGGGTGGATGTGGGGTCCTATTTAAAGTTTTAGAAAAGTTGTCAAATTTGGTTACAGTTTGCAGCTAATAGTGGTTAAATAAGAGTACTTCAAGGGAAGATACCAAGGTTTTTTTTTTTTTTTAATTTGGGTTTTTTAATTGGTTTGTTGTTTTTAAAAATTTGGGTTTCTTTTGGTGTGAGCATTAAGGGTGAAATAAAGGGTTGGAAAAAAGGGGGGAAAAGAATTTGAATGGTGTTTAAAAGTTTAAAATGGGTTTGTTATATTCCGTGGTGGATCTTTGTGGTGATTCAAAATGGGTGAGAAAAGTTTATGGCAAAGTGGAGTGACAAAATTAAATTCCCAAAAGAGTATCAAGGATTAAATTATACATGGGGGATCAATTTTATTGTAATTTGGGAAAAAATGTTTTATAATTGTGGTAAAATTTTTAAAAAGTGTGTGGTTTTTAAAATTAGTAGGGTGTGAGTATAAAGGTATAATTGTAAAGTTGAACAGAAAAGGAATTTTGGTTGTAAGAAGGGCTTTGGTGGTTAAAATTTAATTTTAAATTTTATGGTTAAATTGTCTAAGTGTGGGCAAAGGGTGGGCAAGGTGTTTAACATGGGTGGACAGAAGGATAGGTTATAATCGGGTAATTTAGGTTACCAAACGTTATTTATGGGTGTTTTTTTTAAAGGTTGAAATTTTTTAAGTTTAATAGGGTGGTTAAAATTTGGTTGATTAATGTTGTGGCATAAAGGGTTAGCATTTGGATAAAAATTTGTTCAATATGGTGTGAAAAAATAAAATATATAGGGGTAAATGGTTAAAACAGTTTAGTAAGGGATAAAATGGTAAGCGGTAATTAAATGGTTTTAATTAAGGGTTAATGTGTATTGTAGTTTTAGGATTTCAAGGTTTTAAAGGGATGGCCCAAAGGTTGTCATAAAGGGTGTAAAAAGAAGGTTAAAAAAAGTGGTTTGTCCACGGGGGTGATTAAAAAGATGGTTTTTTTTTGGTTTTTATAAGGGGTTATTCTTAGGTTGTTATTTAAAAAATAGTAATTTAAAATTTTTGGGAAAAAGGGGTGTTGTCAATAAGGGGTTCAAATGTGGAGATGGGGGTTTTTGATTCGTTTGGATGTCCGATTATTATAAGGGTTGATCAAATTTTGGGGTCATTCCCTTTTTTCAAATTGGTTAAAATTCAATGCCCGGGGTGGAATATTGGGTTAACAAAAGGTTATGTAAAGGTGGTTTTTTGGGAAAATCTTAAAATTTTAAAAGGGGTTGATTCAAAAGGGGTTTATTTTATATATTGGTATAATAGGGTGTAAAAAGGGGTGTGTAAAATGTATTTTGAAATTTCAAGGGGGTAAAAATTTGGTATCATTTTTGGGGTTTAACTTTTGGTTAAAAATTAGGGTTCCATAAATTTTTAGTTAAGGTTTTGGTTATTTAAGGGGTTTTTAATTAAGTTGAATTCACTAGAGGGGAGAAGGTGTGGAGAAATGGGGGGTTGTATATGGTCTAAATTGGGAAAAGGTTGGATCTCATTTTTTGTCAAAATTTTTGTTTTGGGGGTTTTAAAAAGGGTGGTAAAGGAGAAAAGGGTTAAAAAGGTGTATTTTAAAAAAATGATAATAAGGTAACAGAAATTGTTTAAAAATAGGAAAATTTTTGAGAAATTTCATTTCAGATTGGGGGTGTGTATTAACTGTTAAGGAAAAGGGGGTTTTCAAAATTTTTTGTTAAGGGTTATGAAGGGAACCAAGGATAGGGAAACAATTAGTGGGTTAACATTGTTTTAAAATTTGGGGTAATAAATTTTAAAATGGTCAAAGTGGGTTTATCATAAGGTAATTGAGGTAAAGAAAATGGTTTGGGCCAAAGGGGGAATCAGTGGGTTTATCACAAAGTTTTAAAAAATTGGGTCTGGTGGAATAGTATGGCATTTAAGGGAACAAATTGTTGTTTAAAGGTTTTGTTTAAACAAATTTGGGTTTAAAAGGGTTGTGAAAAAGTGGGTGTAACCAAATTTTATTGGGAAAAATATGATTAATTTAAATGGAAAAAGTTGATAATAATTTAGACAAATTTGGGGATTTAATAAGGGGATAAATATTTTTGATGGAAAAGTGTTGTGAAAGGTTTTAATTAATGGTTGTCTCACATGGTTTTGAATTAAAATGTCAAGGTGTTTTTGTTAGACGGGAAATTAGTAATTTTGGGGTTTTAAAAAAGGTTTAAATAATTTTAAAGGTGGTTAAAAGTTTGATTTTATATGAGTTTCATAGGTGTTAAGTCATTTCATTGGGTTATTAAAAGGGTTTTGTGTTATGGGTTGGTATAATGTGGTTTGGGAAATGGCAAACCGGTTTACATAATGGGGAAAAGGGTTGAAATTTTGGGGTGATTTAGCTTGGGAAAAAGGGGATAAACAATGGTTTCTGATTATGTGAGCAGAAGGGTTTAAAATTATTAAAATTTTTTTAAACAGGTTTTGGGGAATGGTTTGAAATAAATTTTTATAAGTGGTTAGGCAAAAAAGTTTTAAAATTTTTGTTAACATCCCTTTTAAAAGAAGGGTGAAAAATATGTTTGATAAAATTTGGGTGTATAAGGGTTGCAAAATTGTGTTAATTAAGTAACTGGGTGGGAAAAAGGGGAAAAGGAAAGTGTGTGTAATTGGGGAAATCAGATTAATGGGTTAGTGAAAAGGATTTTTGTTGGGGTTTCATGGGGTTTAAATATTGTTGTGAACATATAGAGTGTGGTGTCCTACATAAGTTGTGTTATAAATGAAGAGTGGGTTTAATATCAATTATGGAGGTTGAATGTCAATAAGGTATTGTCTACACGTGTGTTTTGTCAAATGTGGTGTAACGAAATAGTGGATATGACAGATGATGGCGGTATCTGATAAGTGGTGATGTCATAACCGTGGATGTATGTCCATATATAGGATATATGTCATGAAAGTGTTTTGATGTCAAGATGTCTTGATTCTAATTGTGTGTCATAATTGTATGATGTCATATGGGCCTTATGACTAAACTGTTTGTTATTCATCGACACAGTACACGTAAAGGTGTTGTGTGATCACAAATCGGAGTGATGTCATATGTGTGTGAGATGTCAGAAGGTGTTTTCATGAAGAATGGTATACACGTATATTGGTTGATGCATAAATACATGCTGGATGTCATCATAGGGTGGATGTCATAAATTATGTCATGTCATTACGATGGTGTCATACATAAGTGGTATACATAAAGTGGGTGTCATGATACTGGGTGAGGAAAACATAAGTGAGTAGTCAATACAATGGGTAGATAGAGTATAAATTTGTGTGGTGGTAATCAATATATGGTCATGATGCAATCTGGAGTAATGCGTGAATGGTGTGATAAAGAGTGGTTATGAGATTGTATAGTGCCTAGATGCAATAATGGTTGTATCTTTACAGTGGTTGGAGAATAAGTGTTGATGACCATAATGGTTGAACCGAAGATTCGAGGATTCATATAAGTGTGGATGTCATAATAGTGGTCATGCATAAATTGGATGTGATGCTTAAAGTTTAGATGGTATAACATGGATGTATCATAAAGTGTGATAGAGAAAGAGGGGTGTGAACGAAGATACAATAGTTGTGATAACATGGAATGGTATTTATACAAGATATGTGTTATATACTGGATCATATACACTGGTATATCTCCAATAGTGGATGTGATGCAGAGATACGTGTTGATTCATATATTGTGGTGATGCTAGAATGTGGGTTAGATGTCTAATGTGCGATGCTTCAAAGGGCAGTTTTAGTACGAGTTAGAGCATCAAAGTAGTTGAGGGTCAATCAGTGTGTGATACTTTAAGGAGAAGATGGATTGTTATAGAGTGCAACTGATTCACACATATAGTGGTTGTGATGTCCACATAAAAGGGGGGGTGATATTGAGTGGAGAGGTTTTGATGGCAAAGATACATGGTGTGCTGTCTCATATAGTTGGGTGACGTCATATCTGAAGTGGATGTGACATCATAAATACTGTGATTTTGCTCTTATAAAGAGGATGTGATGCCATCTACAGTGCAAATGATATGATACATAGGCCGAGTGTGGTGTCAGCAACACAGAGGGTGGGATGTTATACAGATTGTGTGATGTCATTGAATATAGTGCATAGGATGTCACAGGTGATACTGGATGTGATATCATATATATATATTGTGATATCATCGATAGACTGGTGTGACGACACAGATCCAGTTGATGTGATGTCAAATATAGTGGAAGTGATGTCATAAATAAAGTGGTGTGATGGCGTAAAGAGTGGATGTGATACCATAGGTATTATACAAGATTTCATACATATAGTGAGGTGATGTCATACATACACTGGGTTTGATAAAATTGATACATTTGCTGTGATGACACAGTTACAGTCGTTGTGAGGTCAGATATGGTGTCTGTGAAGTACACAATGGTTCTGTTCTCATAACACTGTGTGTGATGCTATATAAAGTAGATAAGTCGTAAAGGTAGAGTGTGTGATGTCATAGATAGAGTCATTTTATGATGTCACGTATATATGACTGTGATATCATACGCAGTAATGAAATGTCATATCGTATACAATGCGTGTGATGATCATGAATAAAGTCATGTGATGTCATAAATATTGAGATTGTGGTCATAGAGTGTGGTTATATGTCATGTGTAGTGCATTTGATGCATACATTTGCACCTGTGATCTCTTACATAGTTGGTGTGATGGCGTCGACAAAGTGGGTGTGATGACATATAGAGTGGATGTGATGGCAATAATCGGGTTTTCAAGACAGACATAGAGCCTTGTGTAGTCATACACACAGTGTGGGTGAGACTATATAGTGATATGATGTCCTAAAACGTAGTATGTGCCATGACATCGGGTACAGTGTTAGTTTCCCAGTCAGTCCCATTCATATACCAAATGCGATGATATTTTACTGAGTATGTTGTGTAAAGCATAGTAGGTGTCTTGTCAGAATTACAGTGGCTGTGATGTCACAAGTAGTATGTATGTGATGTCATAAGCAGTGGGTGTGGTGTCATGAACCGATTGCAATGTTGCCATGAATACAACTTGACTTTGTGTCATAAAGAGTGGGTGTGAGGTCACAAATTAATCACAGGATGTCATACTTACAGTGGTTTGATACACACATAATGTCTGGTTGTGGTATAATCAATATACTCAGTAATGACCCAGGTACAGGGGATGGATGCGATGGCAATATACTGGGTTAATGACATGAGAACAGTGGGTGTGGATGTCATAAGTGTGTGATATCATACAGAGTGGAAGTGATGTCATATGTAGTTCATAAGTTGTCATAGACTTTGTGGCTCTGGTATCATACATACAATGGGGGTTATATGATCGATAATCTGTGTGTGATGACACTGGTACAGAGGATTTTGGTGCTATCAATATAAAGGGTGTGATGTGAGAAAAAAAGATGGATGTCACGTATAGAGTGAATTTATGTCACTCAGCGTGGGTGTGATATCATATATACTGCATATTGTTCGATACATATAGTATGTGTGGTGTCCTACATACAGTGTGTGTTATAACATTGATAGAGTGGGTGTCATCACACGAATGATACAGATTATGGAGGTTATACTGTCAGATAGAGTGGTTGTATTGTCTTTACACGTGTGTTTCATGTCAAATATAGTGGATATGAATTCAGAACCATAGTGGGATGTGATGGGACAGATGGAGTGCTGTGATGTCACTGATATAGGGGATGAGATGTCATAAACCGTGGATGTGATGTCATATAGAGGGATCTGATGTCATGAATGCAGTGTTTGTGATGTCATCATACTGATCATTGATATCATAAAGTGTGAATGTGATGTCATGTAGAATGTGTATGATGTCATATGTGTGCCCTGTCATGACTTACATACTTGTTGTTATATCATCGACACAGAGGTACATCGATACAACGTGTGTGTCATCTGTGTGATGGCACAAATACAGTGGCAGTGATGTCAAATATAGTGTGTGAGATGTCAGGTGTAGAGGTTGCATTGTCATGAAAGCATATGTGTGATATCATATATATTGTATGATGTCATAAATACACTAGCTGTGATGTCATGCATAAAGGCTGTGATGTCATAACGCTTTGATGTCATGTCATTCATCCTGAATGTGCTGTCATACATAGAGTTGCGTGATATCGTCCAGAGAGTGGGTGTTATCATTGATACTCTGGGGTTTGAGGACAAGCATACAGTGGATGTAGTCTCAGATACAATGGGTGAGATGGCAGATATAACATTTGTGTTGTCATGTGTGTGATCTCATCTATAGTGTCCATGATGCCACGAATCCCATGGAGTAATGCGATGACTGTAATGGTGTGAAGTCACAAAGAGTGGTTACGAAGATTTGTATAGTGCCTAAGATGTCATACATAAAATGGGTGTGATATCCTACGTACAGTTGGTCTGAGATCATCATTAGAGTGGTTGTGATGACACAGGTACAGTGGATGCAACGTCAGATATATTCGGAGTGATGTCATGAGTACAGTGCATGCGATGTCATAAAATAATGTGGTGTCATGCCATAAAATGTGGATGTGATGCCTTCAAAAGTTTTTATGATGGTACGCAAACAGGGGTGTGATGTCATACATACAAAGGGTGTGATAAGATGGAAAGAGTGGGTGTGAAACACAGAAGATACAGTAGTTGTGAGGTAACAAAACTAGTGAATAGGTATTGTATACAATGGATATGATGTCATCATATATAGCGCATGAGATCTCATAGATACACTTGTTGTGATATCATCAATACAGTGGATGTGATGACAGAGATACTGTGGGTATGATGTCAATTAATATGTGTCGTGATGCCTTAGAAATGGTGGTTTGATGTCGTAATGTGAGGATGCGATGTCTTCAACAGGGCAAAGATGCTGCACATACGCAGATTATGAGGTCATACAAGAGTAGGTGTGACGTGGTCAATACAGTCGGTGTGATGACAAGGATTATTTGCTGTGATGTCACATGTATAGGGAATATATTGCCCTACATACTGGATGTGGTTTCATACATAGATTTTGTGAGGTCATAAGTACAGTAGAGTGAAGACTTAAGCAGTAGATGTGATGTTACAGAGTGCAACTGATGTCACACATATAGTGGGTGTGATGTCACATAAAAGTGGTGTGATATTAGTGGAGGTTTTGATGGCAAAGATACAGTGGTGTGCTGTCTCATATAGTGGTGTGACGTCATGTCTGAAGTGGTGTGACATCATAAATACTGATTTTGCTCTTATAAAGAGGATGTGATGCCATCTAGAGTGCAAATGATATATACATAGGCCGAGTGTGGTGTCAGCAACACAGAGGGTGGGGATGTTATACAGATTGGGTGTGATGTCATGAATATAGTGCATAGAGGATGTCACAGGTATACTGATGAGATATCATATATATATAGGTTGTGATATCATCGATAGACTGGGTGTGACGACACAGATCCAGTTGATGTGATGTCAAATATAGTGGAAGTGATGTCATAAATAAAGTGGTGTGATGGCGTAAAGAGTGGATGTGATACCATAGGTATTATACAAGATTTCATACATATAGTGGAGGTGATGTCATACATACACTGGGTTTGATAAAATTGATACATTTGCTGTGATGACACAGTTACAGTCGTTGTGAGGTCAGATATGGTGTCTGTGAAGTACACAATGGTTCTGTTCTCATAACACTGTGTGTATGATGCTATATAAAGTAGATAAGTCGTAAAGGTAGAGTGTGTGATGTCATAGATAGAGGTCATTTTATGATGTCACGTATATAGTGACTGTGATATCATGACGCAGTAGATGAAATGTCATATCGTATACAATGCGTGTGATATCATGAATAAAGTGCATGTGATGTCATAAATATTGAGGATTGTGGTCATAGAGTGTGGTTATGATGTCATGTGTAGTGCATTTGATGGCATACATTTGCAACTGTGATCTCTTACATAGTTGTGTGATGGCGTCGACAAAGTGGGTGTGATGACATATAGAGTGGATTGTGATGGCAGATAGATCGGTTTCAAGACAGACATAGAGCTTGTGTAGTCATACACACAGTGGGTGTGGTGAGAACGTATATTAGTGGATATGATGTCCTAAACGTAGTATGTGCCATGACATCGGGTACAGTGTTAGTGTTCCCATTCATATACCAAGTGCGATGATATTTTTACTGAGTATGTTGTGTAAAGCATAGTAGGTGTCTTGTCATAATTACAGTGGCTGTGATGTCACAAGTAGAAGTGTATGTGATGTCATAAGCAGTGGGTGTGTGGTGTCATGAACCGATTGCATGTGTGTTGCCATGAATACAGACTTGTGATGTCATAAAGAGTGGGTGTGAGGTCACAAATTTAATCACAGGATGTCATACATACAGTGGGTTTGATATCACACATAATGCTGGTGTGGTATAATCAATATACTCAGTAATGACCCAGGTACAGGGGATGCGATGGCAGATATACTGGGTTAATGACATGAGAACAGTGGGTGTGATGTCATAGAGTGGTGTGATATCATACAGAGTGGAAGTGATGTCATATGTAGTTCATAAGTTGTCATAGACTTTGTGGCTCTGGTATCATACATACAATGGGGGTTATATGATCGATAATCTGTGTGTGATGGACACTGGTACAGAGGATGTGCTATCAGATATAAAGGGTGTGATGTGAGAAAAAGAAGATGTGATGTCACGTATAGAGTGAATTTATGTCACTCAGCGTGGTGGGTGTGATATCATATATACTGCATATTGTTCGATACATATAGTATGTGTGGTGTCCTACATACAGTGTGTGTTATAACATTGATAGAGTGGGTGTCATCACACTGATACAGATTATGGAGGTTATACTGTCATATAGAGTGGTTGTATTGTCTTTACACGGTGGTGTTTCATGTCAAATATAGTGGATATGAATTCAGAACCATAGTGGATGTGATGGGACAGATGGAGTGGCTGTGATGTCACTGATATAGGGGATGAGATGTCATAAACCGTGGATGTGATGTCATATAGAGGGGATCTGATGTCATGAATGCAGTGTTTGTGATGTCATCAGTACTGATCATTGATATCATAAAGTGTGAATGTGATGTCATGTAGAATGTGTATGATTGTCATATGTGTGCCTGTCATGACTTACATACTTGTTGTTATATCATCGACACAGAGGTACATCGATACAAACGTGTGTGTCATCTGTGTGATGGCACAAATTACAGTGGCAGTGATGTCAAATATAGTGTGTGAGATGTCAGGTGTAGAGGTTGCATTGTCATGAAAGCAGTATGTGTGATATCATATATATTGGTATGATGTCATAAATACACTAGCTGGATGTCATGCATAAAGGGCTGTGATGTCATAAAGCTTTGATGTCATGTCATTCATCCTGAATGTGCTGTCATACATAGAGTGTGCGTGATATCGTCCAGAGAGTGGGTGTGTTATCATTGATACTCTGGGTTCGAGGACAAGCATACAGTGGATGTAGTCTCAGATACAATGGGTGAGATGGCAGATATAACATTTGTGTTGTCATGTGTGTGATCTCATCTATAGTGTCCATGATGCCACGAATCCCATGGAGTAATGCGATGACTGTAATGGTGTGAAGTCACAAAGAGTGGTTACGAAATTTGTATAGTGCCTAAGATGTCATACATAAAATGGGTGTGATATCCTACGTACAGTTGGTCTGAGATCATCATTGAGTGTTTGTGATGACACAGGTACAGTGGATGCAACGTCAGATATATTCGAGTGATGTCATGAGTACAGTTGCATGCGATGTCATAAAATAATGTGGTGTCATGCCATAAAATGTGGATGTGATACGCCTTCAAAAGTTTTTATGATGGTACGCAAACAGGGGTGTGATGTCCATACATACAAAGGGTGTGATAAGATGGAAAGAGTGGGTGTGAAACACAGAAGATACAGTAGTTGTGAGGTAACAAAACTAGTGAATAGGTATTGTATACAATGGATATGATGTCATCATATATAGCGCATGAGATCTCAGTAGATACACTTGTTGTGATATCATCAATACAGTGGATGTGATGACAGAGATACTGTGGGTATGATGTCAATTATATTGTGCGTGATGCCTTAGAAATGGTGGTTTGATGTCGTAAATGTGATGATGCGATGTCTTCAACAGGGCAAATGATCTGCACATTACGCAGATTATGAGGTCATACAAGAGTAGGTGTGACGTGGTCAATACAGTCGGTGTGATGACAAGGATTATTTGCTGTGATGTCACATGTATAGGTAAATATATTGCCCTACATACTCGAGATGTGGTTTCATACATAATGTTGTGAGGTCATAAGTACAGTAGAGTTGAAGACTTAAGCAGTAGATGTGATGTTTACAGAGTGCAACTGATGTCACACATATAGTGGGTGTGATGTCACATAAATGTGTTGGTTGATATTAGTGGAGAGGTTTTGATGCAAAGATACAGTGGGTGTGCTGTCTCATATAGTGGGTGTGACGTCATGTCTGAAAGTGGATGTGACTTCATAAATACTGATTTTGCTCTTATAAAGAGGATGTGATGCCATCTAGAGTGCAAATGATATGATACATAGCCGAGTGTGGTGTCAGCAACACAGATGGTGTGGGATGTTATACAGATTGGTGTGATGTCATGAATATAT
This sequence comes from Odocoileus hemionus, assembly GCA_020976825.1. NCBI lineage: Eukaryota > Metazoa > Chordata > Mammalia > Artiodactyla > Cervidae > Odocoileus > Odocoileus hemionus. The sequence continues at coordinate 39,108 of JAJLRB010000525.1, read as the reverse complement.
GCAGGATGTCACAGGTATACTGATGAGAATATCATATATATATAGGTTGTGATATCATCGATAGAACGTGGGTGTGACGACACAGATCCAGTTGATGTTGATGTCAAATATAGTGGAAGTGATGTCATAAATAAGTGGTGTGATGGCGTAAAGATGTGGATGTGATACCTAGGTATTATACAAGATTTCATACATATATGGAGGTGATGTCATACATACACTGGGTTTTGATAAAATTGATACATTTGCTGTGATGACACAGTTACAGTCGTTGTGAGTCAGATATGGTGTCTGTGAAGTACACAATGGTTCTGTTCTCATAACACTGTGTGTGATGCTATATAAAGTAGATAAGTCGTAAAGGTAGAGTGTGTGATGTCATAGATAGAGTCATTTTTATGATGTCACGTATATAGTGACTGTGATATCATACGCAGTAGATGAAATGTCATATCGTATACAATGCGTGTGATATCATGAATAAAGTGCATGTGATGTCATAAATATTGAGGATTGTGGTCATAGAGTGTGGTTATGATGTCATGTGTAGTGCATTTGATGGCATACATTTGCAACCTGTGATCTCTTACATAGTTGGTGTGATGGCGTCGACAAAGTGGGTGTGATGACATATAGAGTGGATGTGATGGCAGATAGATCGGTTTCAAGACAGACATAGAGCTTGTGTAGTCATACACACAGTGTGGGTGAGAACGTATATAGTGGATATGATGTCCTAAACGTAGTATGTGCCATGACATCGGGTACAGTGTTAGTGTTCCCATTCATATACCAAGTGCGATGATATTTTTACTGAGTATGTTGTGTAAAGCATAGTAGGTGTCTTGTCATAATACAGTGGCTGTGATGTCACAAGTAGAGTGTATGTGATGTCATAAGCAGTGGGTGTGGTGTCATGAACCGATTGCATGTGTTGCCATGAATACAGACTTGTGATGTCATAAAGAGTGGGTGTGAGGTCACAAATTAATCACAGGATGTCATACATACAGTGGGTTTGATATCACACATAATGCTGGTGTGTATAATCAATATACTCAGTAATGACCCAGGTACAGGAGGATTTGCGATGGCAGATATACTGGGTTAATGACATGAGAACAGTGGTGTGATGTCATAGAGTGGTGTGATATCATACAGAGTGGAAGTGATGTCATATGTAGTTCATAAGTTGTCATAGACTTTGTGGCTCTGGTATCATACATACAATGGGGGTTATATGATCGATAATCTGTGTGTGATGACACTGGTACAGAGGATTGCTGTCAATATAAAGGTGTGATTGAGAAAAAGAAGATGTGATGTCACGTATAGAGTGAATTTATGTCACTCAGCGTGGGTGTGATGTCATATATACTGCATATTGTTCGATACATATAGTATGTGTGGTGTCCTACATACAGTGTGTGTTATAACATTGATAGAGTGGGTGTCATCACACTGATACAGATTATGGAGGTTATACTGTCAGATAGAGTGGTTGTATTGTCTTTACACACTGTGTTTTCATGTCAAATATAGTGGATATAATTCAGAACCATAGTGGATGTGATGGGACAGATGAGTGGCTGTGATGTCACTGATATACGGGGGATAGATGTCATAAACCGTGGATGTGATGTCATATAGAGGGGATCTGATGTCATGAATGCAGTGTTTGTGATGTCATCAATACTGATCATTGATATCATAAAGTGTGAATGTGATGTCATGTAAATGTGTATGATGTCATATGTGTGCCCTGTCATGACTTACATACTTGTTGTTATATCATCGACACAGAGGTACATCGATACAAACGTGTGTGTCATCTGTGTGATGGCACAAATACAGTGGCAGTGATGTCAAATATAGTGTGTGAGATGTCAGGTGTAGAGGTTGCATTGTCATGAAAGCAAGTATGTGTGATATCATATATATTAGTATGATGTCATAAATACACTAGCTGTGATGTCATGCATATAGGGCTGTGATGTCATAAAGCTTTGATGTCATGTCATTCATTCTGAATGTGCTGTCATACATAGAGTGTGCGTGATATCGTCCAGAGAGTGGGTGTGTTATCATTGATACTCTGGGTTCGAGGACAAGCATACAGTGGATGTAGTCTCAGATACAATGGGTGAGATGGCAAGATATAACATTTGTGTTGTCATGTGTGTGATCTCATCTATAGTGTCCATGATGCCACGAATCCCATGGAGGTAATGCGATGACTGTAATGGTGTGAAGTCACAAAGAGTGGTTACGAAGATTTGTATAGTGCCTAAGATGTCATACATAAAATGGGTGTGATATCCTACGTACAGTTGGTCTGAGATCATCATTAGAGTGGTTGTGATGACACAGGTACAGTGGATGCAACGTCAGATATATTCGGAGTGATGTCATGAGTACAGTGCATGCGATGTCATAAATAATGTGGTGTCATGCCATAAAATGTGGACGTGATGCTTCAAAAGTTTTATGATGGTACGCAAACAGGGGTGTGATGTCATACATACAAAGGGTGTGATAAGATGGAAAGAGTGGGTTGAAACACAGAAGATACAGTGTTGTGAGGTAACAAAACTAGTGAATAGGTATTGTATACAATGGATATGATGTCATATATAGCGCATGAAGATCTCATAGATACACTTGTTGTGATATCATCAATACAGTGGATGTGATGACAGAGATACTGTGGGTATGATGTCAATTTATTGTGCGTGATGCCTTAGAAATGGTGGTTTGATGTCGTAATGTGAGGATGCGATGTCTTCAACAGGGCAAAGATGCTGCACATACGCAGATTATGAGGTCATACAAGAGTAGGTGTGACGTGGTCAATACAGTCGGTGTGATGACAAGGATTATTTGCTGTGATGTCACATGTATAGGGAATATATTGCCCTACATACTGGATGTGGTTTCATACATAGATGTTGTGAGGTCATAAGTACAGTAGAGTGAAGACTTAAGCAGTAGATGTGATGTTACAGAGTGCAACTGATGTCACACATATAGTGGGTGTGATGTCACATAAAAGTGGGTGTGATATTAGTGGAGAGGTTTTGATGCAAAGATACAGTGGGTGTGCTGTCTCATATAGTGGGTGTGACGTCATGTCTGAAGTGGATGTGACATCATAAATACTGAGTTTTGCTCTTATAAAGAGGATGTGATGCCATCTAGAGTGCAAATGATATGATACATAGGCCGAGTGTGGTGTCAGCAACACAGAGGTGGGATGTTATACAGATTGGTGTGATGTCATGAATATAGTGCATAGGATGTCACAGGTATACTGGATGAGATATCATATATATATATAGGTTGTGATATCATCGATAGACTGGGTGTGACGACACAGATCCAGTTGATGTGATGTCAAATATAGTGGAAGTGATGTCATAAATAAAGTGGTGTGATGGCGTAAAGAGTGGATGTGATACCATAGGTATTATACAAGATTTCATACATATAGTGGAGGTGATGTCATACATACACTGGGTTTGATAAAATTGATACATTTGCTGTGATGACACAGTTACAGTCGTTTGAGGTCAGATATGGTGTCTGTGAAGTACACAATGGTTCTGTTCTCATAACACTGGTGTGTGATGCTATATAAAGTAGATAAGTCGTAAAGGTAGAGTGTGTGATGTCATAGATAGAGTCATTTTATGATGTCACGTATATAGTGACTGTGATATCATACGCAGTAGATGAAATGTCATATCGTATACAATGCGTGTGATATCATGAATAAAGTGCATGTGATGTCATAAATATTGAGGATTGTGGTCATAGAGTGTGGTTATGATGTCATGTGTAGTGCATTTGATGGCATACATTTGCAACCTGTGATCTCTTACATAGTTGGTTGTGATGGCGTCGACAAAGTGGTGTGATGACATATAGAGTGGATGTGATGGCAGATAGATCGGTTTCAAGACAGACATAGAGCTTGTGTAGTCATACACACAGTGTGGGTGAGAACGTATATAGTGGATATGATGTCCTAAACGTAGTATAGTGCCATGACATCGGGTACAGTGTTAGTGTTCCCATTCATATACCAAGTGCGATGATATTTTTACTGAGTATGTTGTGTAAAGCATAGTAGGTGTCTTGTCATAATTACAGTGGCTGTGATGTCACAAGTAGAGTGTATGTGATGTCATAAGCAGTGGGTGTGGTGTCATGAACCGATTGCATGTGTTGCCATGAATACAGACTTGTGATGTCATAAAGAGTGGGTGTGAGGTCACAAATTAATCACAGGATGTCATACATACAGTGGGTTTGATATCACACATAATGCTGGTGTGGTATAATCAATTATACTCAGTAATGACCCAGGTACAGGGGATGCGATGGCAAGATATACTGGGTTAATGACATGAGAAACAGTGGGTGTGATGTCATAGAGTGGTGTGATATCATACAGAGTGGAAGTGATGTCATATGTAGTTCATAAGTTGTCATAGACTTTGTGGCTCTGGTATCATACATACAATGGGGGTTATATGATCGATAATCTGTGTGTGATGACACTGGTACAGAGGATGTGCTATCAGATATAAAGGGTGTGATGTGAGAAAAAGAAGATGTGATGTCACGTTTATAGAGTGAATTTATGTCACTCAGCGTGGGTGTGATAATCATATATACTGCATATTGTTCGATACATATAGTATGTGTGGTGTCCTACATACAGTGTGTGTTTTAACATTGATAGAGTGGGTGTCATCACACTGATACAGATTATGGAGGTTATACTGTCAGATAAGTGGTTGTATTGTCTTTACACGGTGTGTTTCATGTCAAATATAGTGGATATGAATTCAGAACCATAGTGGATGTGATGGGACAGATGGAGTGCTGTGATGTCACTGATATAGGGGATGAGATGTCATAAACCGTGGATGTGATGTCATATAGAGGGGATCTGATGTCATGAATGCATGTTTGTGATGTCATCAGTACTGATCATTGATATCATAAAGTGTGAATGTGATGTCATGTAGAATGTGTATGATGTCATATGTGTGCCCTGTCATGACTTACATACTTGTTGTTATATCATCGACACAGAGGTACATCGATACAAACGTGTGTGTCATCTGTGTGATGGCACAAATACAGTGGCAGTGATGTCAATATAGTGTGTGAGATGTCAGGTGTAGAGGTTGCATTGTCATGAAAGCAGTATGTGTGATATCATATATATTGTATGATGTCATAAATACACTAGCTGGATGTCATGCATAAAGGGCTGTGATGTCATAAAGCTTTGATGCATTCATTCATCCTGAATGTGCTGTCATACATAGAGTGTGCGTGATATCGTCCAGAGAGTGGGTGTTCGTTATCATTGTACTCTGGGTTCGAGGACAAGCATACAGTGGATGTAGTCTCAGATACAATGGGTGAGATGCAGATATAACATTTGTGTTGTCATGTGTGTGATCTCATCTATAGTGTCCATGATGCCACGAATCCCATGGAGGTAATGCGATGACTGTAATGTGTGAAGTCACAAAGAGTGGTTACGAAGATTTGTATAGTGCCTAAGATGTCATACATAAAATGGGTGTGATATCCTACGTACAGTTGGTCTGAGATCATCATTAGAGTGGTTGTGATGACACAGGTACAGTGGATGCAACGTCAGATATATTCGGAGTGATGTCATGAGTACAGTGCATGCGATGTCATAAATAATGTGGTGTCATGCCATAAAATGTGGATGTGATGCCTTCAAAAGTTTTTTATGATGGTACGCAAACAGGGTGTGTGATGTCATACATACAAAGGGTGTGATAAGATGGAAAGAGTGGGTGTGAAACACAGAAGATACAGTAGTTGTGAGGTAACAAAACTAGTGAATAGGTATTGTATACAATGGATATGATGTCATCATATATAGCGCATGAGATCTCATAGATACACTTGTTGTGATATCATCAATACAGTGGATGTGATGACAGAGATACTGTGGGTATGATGTCAATTATATTGTGCGTGATGCCTTAGAAATGGTGGTTTGATGTCGTAATGTGAGAGATGCGATGTCTTCAACAGGGCAAAGATGCTGCACATACGCAGATTATGAGGTCATACAAGAGTAGGTGTGACGTGGTCAATACAGTCGGTGTGATGACAAGGATTATTTGCTGTGATGTCACATGTATAGGGAATATATTGCCCTACATACTGGATGTGTTTCATACATAGATGTTGTGAGGTCATAAGTACAGTAGAGTGAAGACTTAAGCAGTAGATGTGATGTTACAGAGTGCAACTGATGTCACACATATAGTGGGTGTGATGTCACATAAAATGGGTGTGATATTAGTGGAGAGGTTTTGATGGCAAAGATACAGTGGGTGTGCTGTCTCATATAGTGGGTGTGACGTCATGTCTGAAGTGGATGTGACATCATAAATACTGAGTTTTGCTCTTATAAAGAGGATGTGATGCCATCTAGAGTGCAAATGATATGATACATAGGCCGAGTGTGGTGTCAGCAACACAGAGGGTGGGATGTTATACAGATGGGTGTGATGTCATGAATATAGTGCATGGGATGTCACAGGTATACTGGATGAGATATCATATATATATAGGTTGTGATATCATCGATAGACTGGTGTGACGACACAGATCCAGTTGATGTGATGTCAAATATAGTGGAAGTGATGTCATAAATAAAGTGGTGTGATGCGTAAAGAGTGGATGTGATACCATAGGTATTATACAAGATTTCATACATATAGTGGAGGTGATGTCATACATACACTGGGTTTTGATAAAATTGATACATTTGCTGTGATGACACAGTTACAGTCGTTGTGAGGTCAGATATGGTGTCTGTGAAGTACACAATGGTTCTGTTCTCATAACACTGTGTGTGATGCTATATAAAGTAATAAGTCGTAAAGTAGAGTGTGTGATGTCATAGATAGAGTCATTTTATGATGTCACGTATATAGTGACTGTGATATCATACGCAGTAGATGAAATGTCATATCGTATACAATGCGTGTGATATCATGAATAAAGTGCATGTGATGTCATAAATATTGAGGATTGTGGTCATAGAGTGTGGTTATGATGTCATGTGTAGTGCATTTGATGGCATACATTTGCAACCTGTGATCTCTTACATAGTTGGTGTGATGGCGTCGACAAAGTGGGTGTGATGACATATAGAGTGGATGTGATGGCAGATAGATCGGGTTTCAAGACAGACATAGAGCTTGTGTAGTCATACACACAGTGTGGGTGAGAACGTATATAGTGGATATGATGTCCTAAACGTAGTATGTGCCATGACATCGGGTACAGTGTTAGTGTTCCCATTCATATACCAAGTGCGATGATATTTTTACTGAGTATGTTGTGTAAAGCATAGTAGGTGTCTTGTCATAATTACAGTGGCTGTGATGTCACAAGTAGTGTATGTGATGTCATAAGCAGTGGGTGTGGTGTCATGAACCGATTGCATGTGTTGCCATGAATACAGACTTGTGATGTCATAAAGAGTGGGTGTGAGGTCACAAATTAATCACAGGATGTCATACATACAGTGGGTTTGATATCACACATAATGCTGGTGTGGTATAATCAATATACTCAGTAATGACCCAGGTACAGGGGATGCGATGGCAGATATACTGGGTTAATGACATGAGAACAGTGGGTGTGATGTCATAGAGTGGTGTGATATCATACAGAGTGGAAGTGATGTCATATGTAGTCATAAGTTGTCATAGACTTTGTGGCTCTGGTATCATACATACAATGGGGGTTATATGATCGATAATCTGTGTGTGATGACACTGGTACAGAGGATGTGCTATCAGATATAAAGGGTGTGATGTGAGAAAAAGAAGATGTGATGTCACGTATAGAGTGAATTTATGTCACTCAGCGTGGGTGTGATATCATATATACTGCATATTGTTCGATACATATAGTATGTGTGGTGTCCTACATACAGTGTGTGTTATAACACTGATAGAGTGGGTGTCATCACACTGATACAGATTATGGAGGTTATACTGTCAGATAGAGTGGTTGTATTGTCTTTACACGGTGTGTTTCATGTCAAATATAGTGGATATGAATTCAGAACCATAGTGGATGTGATGGGACAGATGGAGTGGCTGTGATGGTCACTGATATAGGGGATGAGATGTCATAAACCGTGGATGTGGATGTCATATAGAGGGGATCTGATGTCATGAATGCAGTGTTTTTGTGATGTCATCATACTGATCATTGATATCATAAAGTGTGAATGTGATGTCATGTAGAATGTGTATGATGTCATATGTTGCCCTGTCATGACTTACATACTTGTTGTTATATCATCGACACAGAGGTACATCGATACAAACGTGTGTGTCATCTGTGTGATGGCACAAATACAGTGGCAGTGATGTCAAATATAGTGTGTGAGATGTCAGGTGTAGAGGTTGCATTGTCATGAAAGCAGTATGTGTGATATCACTATATTGGTATGATGTCATAAATACACTAGCTGGGATGTCATGCATATAGGGCTGTGATGTCATAAAGCTTTGATGTCATGTCATTCATCCTGAATGTGCTGTCATACATAGAGTGTGCGTGATATCGTCCAAGAGTGGGTGTGTTATCATTGATACTCTGGGTTTGAGGACAAGCATACAGTGGATGTAGTCTCAGATACAATGGGTGAGATGGCAGATATAACATTTGTGTTGTCATGTGTGTGATCTCATCTATAGTGTCCATGATGCCACGAATCCCATGGAGGTAATGCGATGACTGTAATGGTGTGAAGTCACAAAGGTGGTTACGAAGATTTGTATAGTGCCTAAGATGTCATACATAAAATGGGTGTGATATCCTACGTACAGTTGGTCTGAGATCATCATTAGAGTGGTTGTGATGACACAGGTACAGTGGATGCAACGTCAGATATATTCGGAGTGATGTCATGAGTACAGTGCATGCGATGTCATAAATAATGTGGTGTCATGCCATAAAATGTGGATGTGATGCCTTCAAAAGTTTTTATGATGGTACGCAAACAGGGGTGTGATGTCATAACATACAAAGGGGTGATAAGATGGAAAGAGTGGGTGTGAAACACAGAAGATACAGTAGTTGTGAGGTAACAAAACTAGTGAATAGGTATTGTATACAATGGATATGATGTCATCATATATAGCGCATGAGATCTCATAGATACACTTGTTGTGATATCATCAATACAGTGGATGTGATGACAGAGATACTGTGGGTATGATGTCAAATTATATTGTGCGTGATGCCTTAGAAATGGTGGTTTGATGTCGTAATGTGAGGATGCGATGTCTTCAACAGGGCAAAGATGCTGCACATACGCAGATTATGAGGTCATACAAGAGTAGGTGTGACGTGGTCAATACAGTCGGTGTGATGACAAGGATTATTTGCTGTGATGACCACATGTATAGGGAATATATTGCCCTACATACTGGATGTGGTTTCATACATAGATGTTGTGAGGTCATAAGTACAGTAGAGTGAAGACTTAAGCAGTAGATGTGATGTTACAGAGTGCAACTGATGTCACACATATAGTGGGTGTGATGTCACATAAAAGTGGGTGTGATATTAGTGGAGAGGTTTTGATGGCAAAGATACAGTGGGTGTGCTGTCTCATATAGTGGGTGTGACGTCATGTCTGAAGTGGATGTGACATCATAAATACTGAGTTTTGCTCTTATAAAGAGGATGTGATGCCATCTAGAGTGCAAATGATATGATACATAGGCCGAGTGTGGTGTCAGCAACACAGAGGGTGGGATGTTATACAGATTGGGTGTGATGTCATGAATATAGTGCATGGGATGTCACAGGTATACTGGATGAGATATCATAATATATATAGGTTGTGATATCATCGATAGACTGGTGTGTGACGACACAGATCCAGTTGATGTGATGTCAAATATAGTGGAAGTGATGTCATAAATAAAGTGGTGTGATGGCGTAAAGAGTGGATGTGATACCATAGGTATTATACAAGATTTCATACATATAGTGGAGGTGATGTCATACATACACTGGGTTTGATAAAATTGATACATTTGCTGTGATGACACAGTTACAGTCGTTGTGAGGTCAGATATGGTGTCTGTGAAGTACACAATGGTTCTGTTCTCATAACACTGTGTGTGATGCTATATAAAGTAGATAAGTCGTAAAGGTAGAGTGTGTGATGTCATAGATAGAGTCATTTTATGATGTCACGTATATAGTGACTGTGATATCATACGCAGTAGATGAAATGTCATATCGTATACAATGCGTGTGATATCATGAATAAAGTGCATGTGATGTCATAAATATTGAGGATTGTGGTCATAGAGTGTGGTTATGATGTCATGTGTAGTGCATTTGATGGCATACATTTGCAACCTGTGATCTCTTACATAGTTGGTGTGATGGCGTCGACAAAGTGGGTGTGATGACATATAGAGTGGATGTGATGGCAGATAGATCGGGTTTCAAGACAGACATAGAGCTTGTGTAGTCATACACACAGTGTGGGTGAGAACGTATATAGTGGATATGATGTCCTAAACGTAGTATGTGCCATGACATCGGTACAGTGTTAGTGTTCCCATTCATATACCAAGTGCGATGATATTTTTACTGAGTATGTTGTGTAAAGCATAGTAGGTGTCTTGTCATAATTACAGTGGCTGTGATGTCACAAGTAGAGTGTATGTGATGTCATAAGCAGTGGGTGTGGTGTCATGAACCGATTGCATGTGTTGCCATGAATACAGACTTGTGATGTCATAAAGAGTGGGTGTGAGGTCACAAATTAATCACAGGATGTCATACATACAGTGGGTTTGATATCACACATAATGCTGGTGTGGTATAATCAATATTACTCAGTAATGACCCAGGTACAGGGGATGCGATGGCAGATATACTGGGTTAATGACATGAAACAGTGGGTGTGATGTCATAGAGTGGTGTGATATCATACAGAGTGGAAGTGATGTCATATGTAGTTCATAAGTTGTCATAGACTTTGTGGCTCTGGTATCATACATACAATGGGGGTTATATGATCGATAATCTGTGTGTGATGACACTGGTACAGAGGATGTGCTATCAGATATAAAGGGTGTGATGTGAGAAAAAGAAGATGTGATGTCACGTATAGAGTGAATTTATGTCACTCAGCGTGGGTGTGATATCATATATACTGCATATTGTTCGATACATATAGTATGTGTGGTGTCCTACATACAGTGTGTGTTATAACATTGATAGAGTGGGTGTCATCACACTGATACAGATTATGGAGGTTATACTGTCAGATAGAGTGGTTGTATTGTCTTTACACGGTGTGTTTCATGTCAAATATAGTGGATATGAATTCAGAACCATAGTGGATGTGATGGGACAGATGGAGTGGCTGTGATGTCACTGATATAGGGGATGAGATGTCATAAAACCGTGGATGTGATGTCATATAGAGGGATCTGATGTCATGAATGCAGTGTTTGTGATGTCATCAGTACTGATCATTGATATCATAAAGTGTGAATGTGATGTCATGTAGAATGTGTATGATGTCATATGTGTGCCCTGTCATGACTTACATACTTGTTGTTATATCATCGACACAGAGGTACATCGATACAAACGTGTGTGTCATCTGTGTGATGGCACAAATACAGTGGCAGTGATGTCAAATATAGTGTGTGAGATGTCAGGTGTAGAGGTTGCATTGTCATGAAAGCAGTATGTGTGATATCATATATATTAGTATGATGTCATAAATACACTAGCTGGATGTCATGCATAAAGGGCTGTGATGTCATAAAGCTTTGATGTCATGTCATTCATCCTGAATGTGCTGTCATACATAGAGTGTGCGTGATATCGTCCAGAGAGTGGGTGTGTTATCATGATACTCTGGGTTTGAGGACAAGCATACAGTGGATGTAGTCTCAGATACAATGGGTGAGATGGCAGATATAACATTTGTGTTGTCATGTGTGTGATCTCATCTATAGTGTCCATGATGCCACGAATCCCATGGAGGTAATGCGATGACTGTAATGGTGTGAAGTCACAAAGAGTGGTTACGAAGATTTGTATAGTGCCTAAGATGTCATACATAAAATGGGTGTGATATCCTACGTACAGTTGGTCTGAGATCATCATTAGAGTGGTTGTGATGACACAGGTACAGTGGATGCAACGTCAGATATATTCGGAGTGATGTCATGAGTACAGTGCATGCGATGTCATAAATAATGTGGTGTCATGCCATAAAATGTGGATGTGATGCCTTCAAAAGTTTTTATGATGGTACGCAAACAGGGGTGTGATGTCTACATACAAAGGGTGTGATAAGATGGAAAGAGTGGGTGTGAAACACAGAAGATACAGTAGTTGTGAGGTAACAAAACTAGTGAATAGGTTATTGTATACAATGGATATGATGTCATCATATATAGCGCATGAGATCTCATAGATACACTTGTTGTGATATCATCAATACAGTGGATGTGATGACAGAGATACTGTGGGTATGATGTCAATTATATTGTGCGTGATGCCTTAGAAATGGTGGTTTGATGTCGTAATGTGAGGATGCGATGTCTTCAACAGGGCAAAGATGCTGCACATACGCAGATTATGAGGTCATACAAGAGTAGGTGTGACGTGGTCAATACAGTCGGTGTGATGACAAGGATTATTTGCTGTGATGTCACATGTATAGGGAATATATTGCCCTACATACTAGATGTGGTTTCATACATAGATGTTGTGAGGTCATAAGTACAGTAGAGTGAAGACTTAAGCAGTAGATGTGATGTTACAGAGTGCAACTGATGTCACACATATAGTGGGTGTGATGTCACATAAAAGTGGTGTGTGATATTAGTGGAGAGGTTTTGATGGCAAAGATACAGTGGGTCTGCTGTGACATAGAGTGTGGATATGATGTCATGTGTAGTGCATCTGACGGCATACATATGCCACCTGTGATCCCTTAAATAGTTGGTGTGATGGCGTCAACAAACTGGGTCTGATGACATATACAGTGGATGTGATGGCAGTTAGAACGGGTTTCAAGACAGACATAGAGCCTGTGTAGTCATACACAGTGTGGGTGAGAAGGTTTATAGTGGATATGATGTCCTAAACGCATATGTGCCATGACATCGGATACAGTGGTAGTGTTCCCATTCATATACCAAGTGAGATGTTATTTTTCTGAGTAATGTGTCTAAAGCATAGTAGTCGTGTTGTCATAATAACAGTGGCTGTGACGTCACAAGAACAGTGTATGTGATGTCATATACAGTGGGTGTGGTGTCATGGATCGAGTGGGTGAGTTGCCATGAGTACAGTCTTGTGATGTCATAAAGAGTGTGTGTTATGTCACAAATTAATCATAGGATGTCATACATACAGTGGGTTTGATATCACACATAATGCTGGTGTGGTATAATCAATATAGTCAGTAATGACCCAGGTAAGGTGGATGCGATGTCAGATATACTGTGTTGATGACATGAGAACAGTGGGTGTGATGTCATACAGTGGTGTGATATCATACAGAGTGGATGTGATGTCATATGTAGTTCATAAGATGTCATAGACATTGTGGCTGTGGTATCATTCATACAATGGGGGATATATGATCGAAAATCTATGTGTGATGACACAGGTACAGTCGACGTGCTGTCAAATATTAAGGGTGTGATGAGAGATAAAGAAGATTTGATGTCATGAATAGAGTGACTTGATGTCACCCAGCGTGGGTGTGATGTATATACGGCATATTGTTTGATACATATAGTATGCGTGGTGTCCTACATACAGTGTGTGTTATATCATCGATAGAGTGGGTAACATCACACTGATACAGATTATGGAGGTTATGATGTCAGATAGAGTGGTTGTATTGTCTTAACACGGTGTGTTTCATGTCCAACATAGTGGATAGTAATTCAGAACCATAGTGGATGTGATGGTACAGATGGAGTGGCTGTGATGTCACTGAGATAGGGGATGAGATGTCATAAACCATGGATGTGATGTCATATAGATGGGATCTGATGTCATGAATGCAGTGTTTGTGATGTCATAAACACTGATCATTGATGTCATGAAGTGTGAATGTGATGTCATGTGGAATGTATATGATGTCATATGTGTGCCGTGTCATGACTTACATACTTGTTGTGATGTCATCGACACAGAGGTACATCGATACAAACGTGTGTGTCATCTGTGTGATGGCACAAATACAGTGGCAGTGATGTCAAATATAGTGGGTGAGATTTCAGGTTTAGACGTTGCATTGTCATGAAAGCAGTATGTGTGATATCATATATTTTGGTTATGATGTCATAAATATACTAGCTCTGATGTCATACATATAGGGCTGTGATGTCATAAAGAGTTTATGTCATGTCATTCATCCAGAATGTGGTGTCATACATAGAGTGTGTGTGATATGGTCCAGAGAGTGGGTGTGATATCATTGATACACAGGGTTTGAGGACACAGATACAGTGGATGTACTCTCAGATACAATGGGTGAGATGGCAGATATAACATTTGTGTGGTCATGTGTGTGATCTCATCTATAGTGTCTGTGATGCTACGAATGCAATGAATGTAATGCGATGACTGCAATGGTGTGAAGTCATAAAGAGTGGATGTGACGTTATGTATACTGTGTAAGATGTCATACATAAAATGGGTGTGATGTCATACGTACAGTTGGTCTGAGATCTTCATTAGAGTGGTTGTGGTGACACAGGTACAGTGGATGCAATGTCAGATATATTTGGAGTGATGTCATAAGTACAGTGCATGCGAAGTCATAAATAATGTGGTGTCATGTCATAAAATGTGGAAGTGATGCCTTAAATAGTGTTTATGATGGCACGCAAACAGGGGTGTGATGTCATACATACAAAGGGTGTGATAAGATGGAAAGAGTGGGTGTGAGACACAGATACAGTGGTTGTGAGGTAAAAAAACTAGTGAATATGTATTGTATACAATGGATATGATGTCATCATATACAGCGGATGAGATCTCATAGATAAACTTGTTGTGATATCATCAATACAGTGGATGTGAAGACAGAGATACTGTGGATATGATGTCAAATATACTGTGTGTGATTCCTTAGAAATGCTGGTTTGATGTTGTAACGTTAGGATGTGATGTGTTCTACAGTGCAAAGATGCTATACATACGCAGAGTGTGATGTCATTCAAAGAGTAGGTTTGACGTGGTCAATACAGTCGGTGTGATGACACAGATAATTTGCTGTGATGTTACATGTATAGTGTATATATTGCCCTACATACTGGATGTGGTTTCATATATAGAGGTTGTGACATCATAAGTACAGTAGTGTGAAGACTTAAGGAGTAGATGTGATGTTATAGAGTGCAACTGATGTCACACGTAAAGTGGGTGTGATGTCACATAAAAGTGGGTGTGATATCAGTGGAGAGGTTTTGATGGCAAAGATACAGTGGGTGTGCTGTCTCATACAGTGGATGTGATGTCATGTCTGAAGTGGATGTGACATCATAATAACTGTGGTTTCCTGTTTTAAAAAGGATGTGATGCCATCTACAGTGCAAATGTTATCATACATAGGCCGAGTGGGGTGTCAGCAACACAGATTGTTGTGATGTTATACAGTGTGGGTTTGAGGTCATAAATATAGTGCATAGGATGTCACATGTATACTGGATGTGATATCATATATATATTGGTTGTGATATCATAGATAAACTGGGTGTGACAACACAGATCCAATAGAGTGAATTGATATTATGTCACTCAGCGTGGTGTGTGATATCATATATATACTGCATATTGTTCGATACATATAGTATGTGTGGTGTCCTACATACAGTGTGTGTTATAACATTGATAGAGTGGGTGTCATCACACTGATGATATACAGATTATGGAGGTTATATGTCTGTCAGAGATAGAGTTGTATTGTATTGTTTTACACGGTGTGTGTGTTTCATGTCAAATATAGTGGATATGAATTCAGAACCATAGTGATGATGTGATGGGACAGATGGAGTGGCTGTGATGTCACTGATATAGGGGATGAGATGTCATAAACCGTGGATGTGATGTCATATAGAGGGGGGATCTGATGTCATGAATGCAGTGCAGTGTGATGTCATCAGTATGATCATTGATATCATAAAGTGTGAATGTGATGTCATGTAGAATGTGTATGATGTCATATGTGTGCCCTGTCATGACTTACATACTTGTTGTTATATCATCGACACAGAGGTACATCGATACAAACGTGTGTGTCATCTGTGTGATGGCACAAATACAGTGGCAGTGATGTCAAATATAGTGTGTGAGATGTCAGGTGTAGAGGTTGCATTGTCATGAAAGCAGTATGTGTGATATCATATATATTGGTATGATGTCATAAATACACTAGCTGGGATGTCATGCATAAAGGGCTGTGATGTCATAAAGCTTTGATGTCATGTCATTCATCCTGAATGTGCTGTCATACATAGAGTGTGCGTGATATCGTCCAGAGAGTGGGTGTGTTATCATTGATACTCTGGGTTTGAGGACAAGCATACAGTGGATGTAGTCTCAGATACAATGGGTGAGATGGCAGATATAACATTTGTGTTGTCATGTGTGTGATCTCATCTATAGTGTCCATGATGCCACGAATCCCATGGAGGTAATGCGATGACTGTAATGGTGTGAAGTCACAAAGAGTGGTTACGAAGATTTGTATAGTGCCTAAGATGTCATACATAAAATGGGTGTGATATCCTACGTACAGTTGGTCTGAGATCATCATTAGAGTGGTTGTGATGACACAGGTACAGTGGATGCAACGTCAGATATATTCGGAGTGATGTCATGAGTACAGTGCATGCGATGTCATAAATAATGTGGTGTCATGCCATAAAATGTGGATGTGATGCCTTCAAAAGTTTTTATGATGGTACGCAAACAGGGGGTGTGATGTCATACATACAAAGGGTGTGATAAGATGGAAAGAGTGGGTGTGAAACACAGAAGATACAGTAGTTGTGAGGTAACAAAACTAGTGAATAGGTATTGTATACAATGGATATGATGTCATCATATATAGCGCATGAGATCTCATAGATACACTTGTTGTGATATCATCAATACAGTGGATGTGATGACAGAGATACTGTGGGTATGATGTCAATTATATTGTGCGTGATGCCTTAGAAATGGTGGTTTGATCGTGATTGATGTCGTAATGTGAGGATGCGATGTCTTCAACAGGGCAAAGATGCTGCACATACGCAGATTATGAGGTCATACAAGAGTAGGTGTGACGTGGTCAATACAGTCGGTGTGATGACAAGGATTATTTGCTGTGATGTCACATGTATAGGGAATATATTGCCCTACATACTAGATGTGGTTTCATACATAGATGTTGTGAGGTCATAAGTACAGTAGAGTGAAGACTTAAGCAGTAGATGTGATGTTACAGAGTGCAACTGATGTCACACATATAGTGGGTGTGATGTCACATAAAAGTGGGTGTGATATTAGTGGAGAGGTTTTGATGGCAAAGATACAGTGGGTGTGCTGTCTCATATAGTGGGTGTGACGTCATGTCTGAAGTGGATGTGAC
This sequence comes from Odocoileus hemionus, assembly GCA_020976825.1. NCBI lineage: Eukaryota > Metazoa > Chordata > Mammalia > Artiodactyla > Cervidae > Odocoileus > Odocoileus hemionus. The sequence goes on along the minus strand of JAJLRB010000525.1, from coordinate 21,371 downwards.
ATCATAAATACTGAGTTTTTTGCTCTTATAAAGAGGATGTGATGCCATCTAGAGTGCAAATGATATGATACATAGGCCGAGTGTGGTGTCAGCAACACAGAGGGTGGGATGATATATACAGATTGGGTGTGATGTCATGAATATAGTGCATGGGATGTCACAGGTATACTGGATGAGATATATATATATATATAGGTTGTGATATCATCGATAGACTGGGTGTGACGACACAGATCCAGTTGATGTGATGTCAAATATAGTGGAAGTGATGTCATAAATAAAGTGGTGTGATGGCGTAAAGAGTGGATGTGATACCATAGGTATTATACAAGATTTCATACATATAGTGGAGGTGATGTCATACATACACTGGGTTTGATAAAATTGATACATTTGCTGTGATGACACAGTTACAGTCGTTGTGAGGTCAGATATGGTGTCTGTGAAGTACACAATGGTTCTGTTCTCATAACACTGTGTGTGATGCTATATAAAGTAGATAAGTCGTAAAGGTAGAGTGTGTGATGTCATAGATAGAGTCATTTTATGATGTCACGTATATAGTGACTGTGATATCATACGCAGTAGATGAAATGTCATATCGTAACAAATGCGTGTGATATCATGAATAAAGTGCATGTGATGTCATAAATATTGAGGATTGTGGTCATAGAGTGTGGTTATGATGTCATGTGTAGTGCATTTGATGGCATACATTTGCAACCTGTGATCTCTTACATAGTTGGTGTGATGGCGTCGACAAAGTGGGTGTGATGACATATAGAGTGGATGTGATGGCAGATAGATCGGGTTTCAAGACAGACATAGAGCTTGTGTAGTCATACACACAGTGTGGGTGAGAACGTATATAGTGGATATGATGTCCTAAACGTAGTATGTGCCATGACATCGGGTACAGTGTTAGTGTTCCCATTCATATACCAAGTGCGATGATATTTTTACTGAGTATGTTGTGTAAAGCATAGTAGGTGTCTTGTCATAATTACAGTGGCTGTGATGTCACAAGTAGAGTGTATGTGATGTCATAAGCAGTGGGTGTGGTGTCATGAACCGATTGCATGTGTTGCCATGAATACAGACTTGTGATGTCATAAAGAGTGGGTGTGAGGTCACAAATTAATCACAGGATGTCATACATACAGTGGGTTTGATATCACACATAATGCTGGTGTGGTATAATCAATATACTCAGTAATGACCCAGGTACAGGGGATGCGATGGCAGATATACTGGGTTAATGACATGAGAACAGTGGGTGTGATGTCATAGAGTGGTGTGATATCATACAGAGTGGAAGTGATGTCATATGTAGTTCATAAGTTGTCATAGACTTTGTGGCTCTGGTATCATACATACAATGGGGGTTATATGATCGATAATCTGTGTGTGATGACACTGGTACAGAGGATGTGCTATCAGATATAAAGGGTGTGATGTGAGAAAAAGAAGATGTGATGTCACGTATAGAGTGAATTTATGTCACTCAGCGTGGGTGTGATATCATATATACTGCATATTGTTCGATACATATAGTATGTGTGGTGTCCTACATACAGTGTGTGTTATAACATTGATAGAGTGGGTGTCATCACACTGATACAGATTATGGAGGTTATACTGTCAGATAGAGTGGTTGTATTGTCTTTACACGGTGTGTTTCATGTCAAATATAGTGGATATGAATTCAGAACCATAGTGGATGTGATGGGACAGATGGAGTGGCTGTGATGTCACTGATATAGGGGATGAGATGTCATAAACCGTGGATGTGATGTCATATAGAGGGGATCTGATGTCATGAATGCAGTGTTTGTGATGTCATCAGTACTGATCATTGATATCATAAGTGTGTGATGTGTGATGTCATGTAGAATGTGTATGATGTCATATGTGTGCCCTGTCATGACTTACATACTTGTTGTTATATCATCGACACAGAGGTACATCGATACAAACGTGTGTGTCATCTGTGTGATGGCACAAATACAGTGGCAGTGATGTCAAATATAGTGTGTGAGATGTCAGGTGTAGAGGTTGCATTGTCATGAAAGCAGTATGTGTGATATCACGTATATTGGTATGATGTCATAAATACACTAGCTGGGGGATGTCATGCATGCAAAGGGCTGTGATGTCATAAAGCTTTGATGTCATGTCATTCATCCTGAATGTGCTGTCATACATAGAGTGTGCGTGATATCGTCCAGAGAGTGGGTGTGTTATCATTGATACTCTGGGTTTGAGGACAAGCATACAGTGGATGTAGTCTCAGATACAATGGGTGAGATGGCAGATATAACATTTGTGTTGTCATGTGTGTGATCTCATCTATAGTGTCCATGATGCCACGAATCCCATGGAGGTAATGCGATGACTGTAATGGTGTGAAGTCACAAAGAGTGGTTACGAAGATTTGTATAGTGCCTAAGATGTCATACATAAAATGGGTGTGATATCCTACGTACAGTTGGTCTGAGATCATCATTAGAGTGGTTGTGATGACACAGGTACAGTGGATGCAACGTCAGATATATTCGGAGTGATGTCATGAGTACAGTGCATGCGATGTCATAAATAATGTGGTGTCATGCCATAAAAATGTGGATGTGATGCCTTCAAAAGTTTTTATGATGGTACGCAAACAGGGGTGTGATGTCATACATACAAAGGGTGTGATAAGATGGAAAGAGTGGGTGTGAAACACAGAAGATACAGTAGTTGTGAGGTAACAAAAAACTAGTGAATAGGTATTGTATACAATGGATATGATGTCATCATATATAGCGCATGAGATCTCATAGATACACTTGTTGTGATATCATCAATACAGTGGATGTGATGACAGAGATACTGTGGGTATGATGTCAATTATATTGTGCGTGATGCCTTAGAAATGGTGGTTTGATGTCGTAATGTGAGGATGCGATGTCTTCAACAGGGCAAAGATGCTGCACATACGCAGATTATGAGGTCATACAAGAGTAGGTGTGACGTGGTCAATACAGTCGGTGTGATGACAAGGATTATTTGCTGTGATGTCACATGTATAGGGAATATATTGCCCTACATACTAGATGTGGTTTCATACATAGATGTTGTGTCATAAGTACAGTAGTCATAAGTACAGTAGAGTGAAGACTTAAGCAGTAGATGTGATGTTACAGAGTGCAACTGATGTCACACATATAGTGGGTGTGATGTCACATAAAAGTGGGTGTGATATTAGTGGAGAGGTTTTGATGGCAAAGATACAGTGGGTGTGCTGTCTCATATAGTGGGTGTGACGTCATGTCTGAAGTGGATGTGACATCATAAATACTGAGTTTTGCTCTTATAAAGAGGATGTGATGCCATCTAGAGTGCAAATGATATGATACATAGGCCGAGTGTGGTGTCAGCAACACAGAGGGTGGGATGTTATACAGATTGGGTGTGATGTCATGAATATAGTGCATGGGATGTCACATATATATGGATGAGATATATATATATATATAGGTTGTGATATCATCGATAGACTGGGTGTGACGACACAGATCCAGTTGATGTGATGTCAAATATAGTGGAAGTGATGTCATAAATAAAGTGGTGTGATGGCGTAAAGAGTGGATGTGATACCATAGGTATTATACAAGATTTCATACATATAGTGGAGGTGATGTCATACATACACTGGGTTTGATAAAATTGATACATTTGCTGTGATGACACAGTTACAGTCGTTGTGAGGTCAGATATGGTGTCTGTGAAGTACACAATGGTTCTGTTCTCATAACACTGTGTGTGATGCTATATAAAGTAGATAAGTCGTAAAGGTAGAGTGTGTGATGTCATAGATAGAGTCATTTTATGATGTCACGTATATAGTGACTGTGATATCATACGCAGTAGATGAAATGTCATATCGTATACAATGCGTGTGATATCATGAATAAAGTGCATGTGATGTCATAAATATTGAGGATTGTGGTCATAGAGTGTGGTTATGATGTCATGTGTAGTGCATTTGATGGCATACATTTGCAACCTGTGATCTCTTACATAGTTGGTGTGATGGCGTCGACAAAGTGGGTGTGATGACATATAGAGTGGATGTGATGGCAGATAGATCGGGTTTCAAGACAGACATAGAGCTTGTGTAGTCATACACAGTGTGGTGTGGGTGAGACGTACGTATATAGTGGATATGATGTCCTAAACGTAGTATGTGCCATGACATCGGGTACAGTGTTAGTGTTCCCATTCATATACCAAGTGCGATGATATTTTTACTGAGTATGTTGTGTAAAGCATAGTAGGTGTCTTGTCATAATTACAGTGGCTGTGATGTCACAAGTAGAGTGTATGTGATGTCATAAGCAGTGGGTGTGGTGTCATGAACCGATTGCATGTGTTGCCATGAATACAGACTTGTGATGTCATAAAGAGTGGGTGTGAGGTCACAAATTAATCACAGGATGTCATACATACAGTGGGTTTGATATCACACATAATGCTGGTGTGGTATAATCAATATACTCAGTAATGACCCAGGTACAGGGGATGCGATGGCAGATATACTGGGTTAATGACATGAGAACAGTGGGTGTGATGTCATAGAGTGGTGGTGTGATATCATACAGAGTGGAAGTGAAGTGATGTCATATGTAGTTCATAAGTTGTCATAGACTTTGTGGCTCTGGTATCATACATACAATGGGGGTTATATGATCGATAATCTGTGTGTGATGACACTGGTACAGAGGATGTGCTATCAGATATAAAGGGTGTGATGTGAGAAAAAGAAGATGTGATGTCACGTATAGAGTGAATTTATGTCACTCAGCGTGTGTGATATCATATATACTGCATATTGTTCGATACATATAGTATGTGTGGTGTCCTAGTGTGTGTGTGTGTTATAACATTGATAGAGTGGGTGTCATCACACTGATACAGATTATGGAGGTTATACTGTCAGATAGAGTGGTTGTATTGTCTTTACACGGTGTGTTTCATGTCAAATATAGTGGATATGAATTCAGAACCATAGTGGATGTGATGGGACAGATGGAGTGGCTGTGATGTCACTGATATAGGGGATGAGATGTCATAAACCGTGGATGTGATGTCATATAGAGGGGGGGGGATGATGTCATGTCATGAATGCAGTGTTTGATGATGTCATCAGTATGATCATGATATCATAAAGTGTGAATGTGATGTCATGTATGAATGTGTATGATGTCATATGTGTGCCCTGTCATGACTTACATACTTGTTGTTATATCATCGACACAGAGGTACATCGATACAAACGTGTGTGTGTCATCTGTGTGATGGCACAAATACAGTGGCAGTGATGTCAAATATAGTGTGTGAGATGTCAGGTGTAGAGGTTGCATTGTCATGAAAGCAGTATGTGTGATATCACGTATATTGGTATGATGTCATAAATACACTAGCTGGGATGTCATGCATAAAGGGCTGTGATGTCATAAAGCTTTGATGTCATGTCATTCATCCTGAATGTGCTGTCATACATAGAGTGTGCGTGATATCGTCCAGAGAGTGGGTGTGTTATCATTGATACTCTGGGTTTGAGGACAAGCATACAGTGGATGTAGTCTCAGATATACAATGGGTGAGATGGCAGATATAACATGTGTTGTGTTGTCATGTGTGTGATCTCATCTATAGTGTCCATGATGCCACGAATCCCATGGAGGTAATGCGATGACTGTAATGGTGTGAAGTCACAAAGAGTGGTTACGAAGATTTGTATAGTGCCTAAGATGTCATACATAAAATGGGTGTGATATCCTACGTACAGTTGGTCTGAGATCATCATTAGAGTGGTTGTGATGACACAGGTACAGTGGATGCAACGTCAGATATATTCGGAGTGATGTCATGAGTACAGTGCATGCGATGTCATAAATAATGTGGTGTCATGCCATAAAATGTGGATGTGATGCCTTCAAAAGTTTTTATGATGGTACGCAAACAGGGGTGTGATGTCATACATACAAAGGGTGTGATAAGATGGAAAGAGTGGGTGTGAAACACAGAAGATACAGTAGTTGTGAGGTAACAAAACTAGTGAATAGGTATTGTATACAATGGATATGATGTCATCATATATAGCGCGCATGAGAGATCACTTGTTGTAGATACACTTGTTGTGATATCATCAATACAGTGGATGTGATGACAGAGATACTGTGGGTATGATGTCAATTATATTGTGCGTGATGCCTTAGAAATGGTGGTTTGATGTCGTAATGTGAGGATGCGATGTCTTCAACAGGGCAAAGATGCTGCACATACGCAGATTATGAGGTCATACAAGAGTAGGTGTGACGTGGTCAATACAGTCGGTGTGATGACAAGGATTATTTGCTGTGATGTCACATGTATAGGGAATATATTGCCCTACATACTAGATGTGGTTTCATACATAGATGTTGTGAGGTCATAAGTACAGTAGAGTGAAGACTTAAGCAGTAGATGTGATGTTACAGAGTGCAACTGATGTCACACATATAGTGGGTGTGATGTCACATAAAAGTGGGTGTGATATTAGTGGAGAGGTTTTGATGGCAAAGATACAGTGGGTGTGCTGTCTCATATAGTGGGTGTGACGTCATGTCTGAAGTGTGATGTGACATCATAAATACTGAGTTTTGCTCTTATAAAGAGGATGTGATGCCATCTAGAGTGCAAATGATATGATACATAGGCCGAGTGTGGTGTCAGCAACACAGAGGGTGGGATGTGATATACAGATTGGTGTGTGATGTCATGAATATAGTGCATGGGATGTCACAGGTATACTGGATGAGATATATATATATATAGGTTGTGATATCATCGATAGACTGTGGTGTGTGACGACACAGATCCAGTTGATGTGATGTCAAATATAGTGGAAGTGATGTCATAAATAAAGTGGTGTGATGGCGTAAAGAGTGGATGTGATACCATAGGTATTATACAAGATTTCATACATATAGTGGAGGTGATGTCATACATACACTGGGTTTGATAAAATTGATACATTTGCTGTGATGACACAGTTACAGTCGTTGTGAGGTCAGATATGGTGTCTGTGAAGTACACAATGGTTCTGTTCTCATAACACTGTGTGTGATGCTATATATATAAAGTAGATAAGTCGTAAAGGTAGAGTGTGTGATGTCATAGATAGAGTCATTTTATGATGTCACGTATATAGTGACTGTGATATCATACGCAGTAGATGAAATGTCATATCGTATACAATGCGTGTGATATCATGAATAAAGTGCATGTGATGTCATAAATATTGAGGATTGTGGTCATAGAGTGTGGTTATGATGTCATGTGTAGTGCATTTGATGGCATACATTTGCAACCTGTGATCTCTTACATAGTTGGTGTGATGGCGTCGACAAAGTGGGTGTGATGACATATAGAGTGGATGTGATGGCAGATAGATCGGGTTTCAAGACAGACATAGAGCTTGTGTAGTCATACACACACAGTGTGGGTGAGAACGTATATAGTGGATATGATGTCCTAAACGTAGTATGTGCCATGACATCGGGTACAGTGTTAGTGTTCCCATTCATATACCAAGTGCGATGATATTTTTACTGAGTATGTTGTGTAAAGCATAGTAGGTGTCTTGTCATAATTACAGTGGCTGTGATGTCACAAGTAGAGTGTATGTGATGTCATAAGCAGTGGTGTGTGTCATGAACCGATTGCATGTGTTGCCATGAATACAGACTTGTGATGTCATAAAAGAGTGGGTGTGAGGTCACAAATTAATCACAGGATGTCATACATACAGTGGGTATATATCACACATAATGCTGGTGTGGTATAATCAATATACTCAGTAATGACCCAGGTACAGGGGATGCGATGGCAGATATACTGGGTTAATGACATGAGAACAGTGGGTGTGATGTCATAGAGTGGTGTGATATCATACAGAGTGGAAGTGATGTCATATGTAGTTCATAAGTTGTCATAGACTTTGTGGCTCTGGTATCATACATACAATGGGGGTTATATGATCGATAATCTGTGTGTGATGACACTGGTACAGAGGATGTGCTATCAGATATAAAGGGTGTGATGTGAGAAAAAGAAGATGTGATGTCACGTATAGAGTGAATTTATGTGTGATATCTCAGCGTGGGTGTGATATCATATATACTGCATATTGTTCGATACATATAGTATGTGTGGTGTCCTACATACAGTGTGTGTTATAACATTGATAGAGTGGGTGTCATCACACTGATACAGATTATGGAGGTTATACTGTCAGATAGAGTGTTGTATTGTCTTTACACGGTGTGTTTCATGTCAAATATAGTGGATATGAATTCAGAACCATAGTGGATGTGATGGGACAGATGGAGTGGCTGTGATGTCACTGATATAGGGGATGAGATGTCATAAACCGTGGATGTGATGTCATATAGAGGGGATCTGATGTCATGAATGCAGTGTTTGTGATGTCATCAGTACTGATCATTGATATCATAAAGTGTGAATGTGATGTCATGTAGAATGTGTATGATGTCATATGTGTGCCCTGTCATGACTTACATACTTGTTGTTATATCATCGACACAGAGGTACATCGATACAAACGTGTGTGTCTGTGTGTGTGATGGCACAAATACAGTGGCAGTGATGTCAAATATAGTGTGTGAGATGTCAGGTGTAGAGGTTGCATTGTCATGAAAGCAGTATGTGTGATATCACGTATATTGGTATGATGTCATAAATACACTAGCTGGGATGTCATGCATAAAGGGCTGTGATGTCATAAAGCTTTGATGTCATGTCATTCATCCTGAATGTGCTGTCATACATAGAGTGTGCGTGATATCGTCCAGAGAGTGGGTGTGTTATCATTGATACTCTGGGTTTGAGGACAAGCATACAGTGGATGTAGTCTCAGATACAATGGGTGAGATGGCAGATATAACATTTGTGTTGTCATGTGTGTGATCTCATCTATAGTGTCCATGATGCCACGAATCCCATGGAGGTAATGCGATGACTGTAATGGTGTGAAGTCACAAAGAGTGGTTACGAAGATTTGTATAGTGCCTAAGATGTCATACATAAAATGGGTGTGATATCCTACGTACAGTTGGTCTGAGAGATCATGGTTTGAGAGTGGTTGTGATGACACAGGTACAGTGGATGCAACGTCAGATATATTCGGAGTGATGTCATGAGTACAGTGCATGCGATGTCATAAATAATGTGGTGTCATGCCATAAAATGTGGATGTGATGCCTTCAAAAGTTTTTATGATGGTACGCAAACAGGGGTGTGATGTCATACATACAAAGGGTGTGATAAGATGGAAAGAGTGGGTGTGAAACACAGAAGATACAGTAGTTGTGAGGTAACAAAACTAGTGAATAGGTATTGTATACAATGGATATGATGTCATCATATATAGCGCATGAGATCTCATAGATACACTTGTTGTGATATCATCAATACAGTGGATGTGATGACAGAGATACTGTGGGTATGATGTCAATTATATTGTGCGTGATGCCTTAGAAATGGTGGTTTGATGTCGTAATGTGAGGATGCGATGTCTTCAACAGGGCAAAGATGCTGCACACATACGCAGATTATGAGGTCATACAAGAGTAGGTGTGACGTGGTCAATACAGTCGGTGTGATGACAAGGATTATTTGCTGTGATGTCACATGTATAGGGAATATATTGCCCTACATACTAGATGTGGTTTCATACATAGATGTTGTGAGGTCATAAGTACAGTAGAGTGAAGACTTAAGCAGTAGATGTGATGTTACAGAGTGCAACTGATGTCACACATATAGTGGGTGTGATGTCACATAAAAGTGGGTGTGATATTAGTGGAGAGGTTTTGATGGCAAAGATACAGTGGGTGTGCTGTCTCATATAGTGGGTGTGACGTCATGTCTGAAGTGGATGTGACATCATAAATACTGAGTTTTTGCTCTTATAAAGAGGATGTGATGCCATCTAGAGTGCAAATGATATGATACATAGGCCGAGTGTGGTGTCAGCAACACAGAGGGTGGGATGTTATACAGATTGGGTGTGATGTCATGAATATAGTGCATGGGATGTCACAGGTATACTGGATGAGAGATATATATATATATATATAGGTTGTGATATCATCGATAGACTGGGTGTGACGACACAGATCCAGTTGATGTGATGTCAAATATAGTGGAAGTGATGTCATAAATAAATAAAGTGGTGTGATGGCGTAAAGAGTGGATGTGATACCATAGGTATTATACAAGATTTCATACATATAGTGGAGGTGATGTCATACATACACTGGGTTTGATAAAATTGATACATTTGCTGTGATGACACAGTTACAGTCGTTGTGAGGTCAGATATGGTGTCTGTGAAGTACACAATGGTTCTGTTCTCATAACACTGTGTGTGATGCTATATAAAGTAGATAAGTCGTAAAGGTAGAGTGTGTGATGTCATAGATAGAGTCATTTTATGATGTCACGTATATAGTGACTGTGATATCATACGCAGTAGATGAAATGTCATATCGTATACAATGCGTGTGATATCATGAATAAAGTGCATGTGATGTCATAAATATTGAGGATTGTGGTCATAGAGTGTGGTTATGATGTCATGTGTAGTGCATTTGATGGCATACATTTGCAACCTGTGATCTCTTACATAGTTGGTGTGATGGCGTCGACAAAGTGGGTGTGATGACATATAGAGTGGATGTGATGGCAGATAGATCGGGTTTCAAGACAGACATAGAGCTTGTGTAGTCATACACACAGTGTGGGTGAGAACGTATATAGTGGATATGATGTCCTAAACGTAGTATGTGCCATGACATCGGGTACAGTGTTAGTGTTCCCATTCATATACCAAGTGCGATGATATTTTTACTGAGTATGTTGTGTAAAGCATAGTAGGTGTCTTGTCATAATTACAGTGGCTGTGATGTCACAAGTAGAGTGTATGTGATGTCATAAGCAGTGGGTGTGGTGTCATGAACCGATTGCATGTGTTGCCATGAATACAGACTTGTGATGTCATAAAGAGTGGGTGTGAGGTCACAAATTAATCACAGGATGTCATACATACAGTGGGTTTGATATCACACATAAATGCTGGTGTGGGTGTGGTATAATCAATATACTCAGTAATGACCCAGGTACAGGGGATGCGATGAGAGATATACTGGGTTAATGACATGAGAACAGTGGGTGTGATGTCATAGAGTGTCATGTGTGTGATATCATACAGAGTGGAAGTGATGTCATATGTAGTTCATAAGTTGTCATAGACTTTGTGGCTCTGGTATCATACATACAATGGGGGTTATATGATCGATAATCTGTGTGTGATGACACTGGTACAGAGGATGTGCTATCAGATATAAAGGGTGTGATGTGAGAAAAAGAAGATGTGATGTCACGTATAGAGTGAATTTATGTCACTCAGCGTGGGTGTGATATCATATATACTGCATATTGTTCGATACATATAGTATGTGTGGTGTCCTACATACAGTGTGTGTTATAACACATTGATAGAGTGGGTGTCATCACACTGATACAGATTATGGAGGTTATACTGTCAGATAGAGTGGTTGTATTGTCTTTACACGGTGTGTTTCATGTCATGTCAAATATAGTGGATATGAATTCAGAACCAACCAGTGGAGTGGATGTGATGGGACAGATGGAGTGGCTGTGATGTCACTGATATAGGGGATGAGATGTCATAAACCGTGGATGTGATGTCATATAGAGGGGATCTGATGTCATGAATGCAGTGTTTGTGATGTCATCAGTACTGATCATGATATCATAATGTGTGTGAATGTGATGTCATGTGAATGTGTATGATGTCATATGTGTGCCCTGTCATGACTTACATACTTGTTGTTATATCATCGACACAGAGGTACATCGATACAAACGTGTGTGTCATCTGTGTGATGGCACAAATACAGTGGCAGTGATGTCAAATATAGTGTGTGAGATGTCAGGTGTAGAGGTTGCATTGTCATGAAAGCAGTATGTGTGATATCATATATATTGGTATGATGTCATAAATACACTAGCTGGGATGTCATGCATAAAGGGCTGTGATGTCATAAAGCTTTGATGTCATGTCATCATCTGATGTCCTGAATGTGCATACATATATAGAGTGTGCGTGATATCGTCCAGAGAGTGGGTGTGTTATCATTGATACTCTGGGTTTGAGGACAAGCATACAGTGGATGTAGTCTCAGATACAATGGGTGAGATGGCAGATATAACATTTGTGTTGTCATGTGTGTGATCTCATCTATAGTGTCCATGATGCCACGAATCCCATGGAGGTAATGCGATGACTGTAATGGTGTGAAGTCACAAAGAGTGGTTACGAAGATTTGTATAGTGCCTAAGATGTCATACATAAAATGGGTGTGATATCCTACGTACAGTTGGTCTGAGATCATCATTAGAGTGGTTGTGATGACACAGGTACAGTGGATGCAACGTCAGATATATTCGGAGTGATGTCATGAGTACAGTGCATGCGATGTCATAAATAATGTGGTGTCATGCCATAAAATGTGGATGTGATGCCTTCAAAAGTTTTTATGATGGTACGCAAACAGGGGTGTGATGTCATATAATACAAAGGGGGGTGTGATAAGATGGAAAGAGTGGGTGTGAAACAACACAGAAGATACAGTAGTTGTGAGGTAAAAAAACTAGTGAATAGGTATTGTATACAATGGATATGATGTCATCATATATAGCGCATGAGATCTCATAGATACACTTGTTGTGATATCATCAATACAGTGGATGTGATGACAGAGATACTGTGGGTATGATGTCAATTATATTGTGCGTGATGCCTTAGAAATGGTGGTTTGATGTCGTAATGTGAGGATGCGATGTCTTCAACAGGGCAAAGATGCTGCACATACGCAGATTATGAGGTCATACAAGAGTAGGTGTGACGTGGTCAATACAGTCGGTGTGATGACAAGGATTATTTGCTGTGATGTCACATGTATAGGGAATATATTGCCCTACATACTGGATGTGGTTTCATACATAGATGTTGTGAGGTCATAAGTACAGTAGAGTGAAGACTTAAGCAGTAGATGTGATGTTACAGAGTGCAACTGATGTCACACATATAGTGGTGTGTGATGTCACATAGTGGTGGTGTGTGATATTAGTGGAGAGGTTTTGATGGCAAAGATACAGTGGGTGTGCTGTCTCATATAGTGGGTGTGACGTCATGTCTGAAGTGGATGTGACATCATAAATACTGAGTTTTGCTCTTATAAAGAGGATGTGATGCCATCTAGAGTGCAAATGATATGATACATAGGCCGAGTGTGGTGTCAGCAACACAGAGGGTGGGATGTTATACAGATTGGTGTGATGATGTCATGAATATAGTGCATGGGATGTCACAGGTATACTGGATGAGATATCATATATATATAGGTTGTGATATCATCGATAGACTGGGTGTGACGACACAGATCCAGTTGATGTGATGTCAAATATAGTGGAAGTGATGTCATAAATAAAGTGGTGTGATGGCGTAAAGAGTGGATGTGATACCATAGGTATTATACAAGATTTCATACATATAGTGGAGGTGATGTCATACATACACTGGGTTTGATTGATAAAATTGATACATTTGCTGTGATGACACAGTTACAGTCGTTGTGAGGTCAGATATGGTGTCTGTGAAGTACACAATGGTTCTGTTCTCATAACACTGTGTGTGATGCTATATAAAGAAGATAAGTCGTAAAGGTAGAGTGTGTGATGTCATAGATAGAGTCATTTTATGATGTCACGTATATAGTGACTGTGATATCATACGCAGTAGATGAAATGTCATATCGTATACAATGCGTGTGATATCATGAATAAAGTGCATGTGATGTCATAAATATTGAGGATTGTGGTCATAGAGTGTGGTTATGATGTCATGTGTAGTGCATTTGATGGCATACATTTGCAACCTGTGATCTCTTACATAGTTGGTGTGATGGCGTCGACAAAGTGGGTGTGATGACATATAGAGTGGATGTGATGGCAGATAGATCGGGTTTCAAGACAGACATAGAGCTTGTGTAGTCATACACACAGTGTGGGTGAGAACGTATATAGTGATATGATGATGATGTCCTAATGTAGTATGTGCCATGACATCGGGTACAGTGTTAGTGTTCCCATTCATATACCAAGTGCGATGATATTTTTACTGAGTATGTTGTGTAAAGCATAGTAGGTGTCTTGTCATAATTACAGTGGCTGTGATGTCACAAGTAGAGTGTATGTGATGTCATAAGCAGTGGGTGTGGTGTCATGAACCGATTGCATGTGTTGCCATGAATACAGACTTGTGATGTCATAAAGAGTGGGTGTGAGGTCACAAATTAATCACAGGATGTCATACATACAGTGGGTTTGATATCACACATAATGCTGGTGTGGTATAATCAATATACTCAGTAATGACCCAGGTACAGGGGATGCGATGGCAGATATACTGGGTTAATGACATGAGAACAGTGGGTGTGATGTCATAGAGTGGTGTGATATCATACAGAGTGGAAGTGATGTCATATGTAGTTCATAAGTTGTCATAGACTTTGTGGCTCTGGTATCATACATACAATGGGGGGGGGTATATATGATCGATAATCTGTGTGTGTGATGACACTGGTACAGAGGATGTGCTATCAGATAAAAGGGTGTGTGATGTGAGAAAAAGAAGATGTGATGTCACGTATAGAGTGAATTTATGTCACTCAGCGTGGGTGTGATATCATATATACTGCATATTGTTCGATACATATAGTATGTGTGGTGTCCTACATACAGTGTGTGTTATAACACTGATAGAGTGGGTGTCATCACACTGATACAGATTATGGAGGTTATACTGTCAGATAGAGTGGTTGTATTGTCTTTACACGGTGTGTTTCATGTCAAATATAGTGGATATGAATTCAGAACCATAGTGGATGTGATGGGACAGATGGAGTGGCTGTGATGTCACTGATATAGGGGATGAGATGTCATAAACCGTGGATGTGATGTCATATAGAGGGGATCTGATGTCATGAATGCAGTGTTTGTGATGTCATCAGTACTGATCATTGATATCATAAAGTGTGAATGTGATGTCATGTAGAATGTGTATGATGTCATATGTGTGTGCCCTGACATACATACATACTTGTTGTTATATCATCGACACAGAGGTACATCGATACAAACGTGTGTGTCATCTGTGTGATGGCACAAATACAGTGGCAGTGATGTCAAATATAGTGTGTGAGATGTCAGGTGTAGAGGTTGCATTGTCATGAAAGCAGTATGTGTGATATCACGTATATTGGTATGATGTCATAAATACACTAGCTGGGATGTCATGCATAAAGGGCTGTGATGTCATAAAGCTTTGATGTCATGTCATTCATCCTGAATGTGCTGTCATACATAGAGTGTGCGTGATATCGTCAGAGAGAGAGTGGGTGTGTTATCATTGATACTCTGGGTTTGAGGACAAGCATACAGTGGATGTAGTCTCAGATACAATGGGTGAGATGGCAGATATAACATTTGTGTTGTCATGTGTGTGATCTCATCTATAGTGTCCATGATGCCACGAATCCCATGGAGGTAATGCGATGACTGATGACTGTAATGGTGTGAAGTCACAAAGAGTGGTTACGAAGATTTGTATAGTGCCTAAGATGTCATACATAAAATGGGTGTGATATCCTACGTACAGTTGGTCTGAGATCATCATTAGAGTGGTTGTGATGACACAGGTACAGTGGATGCAACGTCAGATATATTCGGAGTGATGTCATGAGTACAGTGCATGCGATGTCATAAATAATGTGGTGTCATGCCATAAAATGTGGATGTGATGCCTTCAAAAGTTTTTATGATGGTACGCAAACAGGGGTGTGATGTCATACATACAAAGGGTGTGATAAGATGGAAAGAGTGGGTGTGAAACACAGAAGATACAGTAGTTGTGAGGTAACAAAACTAGTGAATAGGTATTGTATACAATGGATATGATGTCATCATATATAGCGCATGAGATCTCATAGATACACTTGTTGTGATATCATCAATACAGTGGATGTGATGACAGAGATACTGTGGGTATGATGTCAATTATCAATTATATGTGTGCGTGATGCCTTAGAAATGGTGGTTTGATGTCGTAATGTGAGGATGCGATGTCTTCAACAGGGCAAAGATGCTGCACATACGCAGATTATGAGGTCATACAAGAGTAGGTGTGACGTGGTCAATACAGTCGGTGTGATGACAAGGATTATTTGCTGTGATGTCACATGTATAGGGAATATATTGCCCTACATACTAGATGTGGTTTCATACATAGATGTTGTGAGGTCATAAGTACAGTAGAGTGAAGACTTAAGCAGTAGATGTGATGTTACAGAGTGCAACTGATGTCACACATATAGTGGGTGTGATGTCACATAAAAGTGGGTGTGATATTAGTGGAGAGGTTTTGATGGCAAAGATACAGTGGGTGTGCTGTCTCATATAGTGGGTGTGACGTCATGTCTGAAGTGGATGTGACATCATAAATACTGAGTTTTGCTCTTATAAAGAGGATGTGATGCCATCTAGAGTGCAAATGATATGATACATATAGGCCGAGTGTGGTGTCAGCAACACAGAGGGTGGGATGTTATACAGATTGGGTGTGATGTCATGAATATAGTGCATGGGATGTCACAGGTATACTGGATGAGATATCATATATATATAGGTTGTGATATCATCGATAGACTGGGTGTGACGACACAGATCCAGTTGATGTGATGTCAAATATAGTGGAAGTGATGTCATAAATAAAGTGGTGTGATGGCGTAAAGAGTGGATGTGATACCATAGGTATTATACAAGATTTCATACATATAGTGGAGGTGATGTCATACATACACTGGGTTTGATAAAATTGATACATTTGCTGTGATGACACAGTTACAGTCGTTGTGAGGTCAGATATGGTGTCTGTGAAGTACACAATGGTTCTGTTCTCATAACTGTGTGTGTGTGATGCTATATAAAGTAGATAAGTCGTAAAGGTAGAGTGTGTGATGTCATAGATAGAGTCATTTTATGATGTCACGTATATAGTGACTGTGATATCATACGCAGTAGATGAAATGTCATATCGTATACAATGCGTGTGATATCATGAATAAAGTGCATGTGATGTCATAAATATTGAGGATTTGTGGTCATAGAGTGTGGTTATGATGTCATGTGTAGTGCATTTGATGGCATACATTTGCAACCTGTGATCTCTTACATAGTTGGTGTGATGGCGTCGACAAAGTGGGTGTGATGACATATAGAGTGGATGTGATGGCAGATAGATCGGGTTTCAAGACAGACATAGAGCTTGTGTAGTCATACACACAGTGTGGGTGAGAACGTATATAGTGGATATGATGTCCTAAACGTAGTATGTGCCATGACATCGGGTACAGTGTTAGTGTTCCCATTCATATACCAAGTGCGATGATATTTTTACTGAGTATGTTGTGTAAAGCATAGTAGGTGTCTTGTCATAATTACAGTGGCTGTGATGTCACAAGTAGAGTGTATGTGATGTCATAAGCAGCAGTGGGTGTGGTGTCATGAACCGATTGCATGTGTTGCCATGAATACAGACTTGTGATGTCATAAAGAGTGGGTGTGAGGTCACAAATTAATCACAGGATGTCATACATACAGTGGGTTTGATATCACACATAAATGTGGTGTGGTATAATCATATACTCAGTAATGACCCAGGTACAGGGGATGCGATGGCAGATATACTGGGTTAATGACATGAGAACAGTGGGTGTGATGTCATAGAGTGGTGTGATATCATACAGAGTGGAAGTGATGTCATATGTAGTTCATAAGTTGTCATAGACTTTGTGGCTCTGGTATCATACATACAATGGGGGTTATATGATCGATAATCTGTGTGTGATGACACTGGTACAGAGGATGTGCTATCAGATATAGGGGGTGTGATGTGAGAAAAAGAAGATGTGATGTCACGTATAGAGTGAATTTATGTCACTCAGCGTGGGTGTGATATCATATATACTGCATATTGTTCGATACATATAGTATGTGTGGTGTCCTACATACAGTGTGTGTTATAACACTGATAGAGTGGGTGTCATCACACTGATACAGATTATGGAGGTTATACTGTCAGATAGAGTGGTTGTATTGTCTTTACACGGTGTGTTTCATGTCAAATATAGTGGATATGAATTCAGAACCATAGTGGATGTGATGGGACAGATGGAGTGGCTGTGATGTCACTGATATAGGGGATGAGATGTCATAAACCGTGGATGTGATGTCATATAGAGGGGATCTGATGTCATGAATGCAGTGTTTGTGATGTCATCAGTACTGATCATTGATATCATAAAGTGTGAATGTGATGTCATGTAGAATGTGTATGATGTCATATGTGTGCCCTGTCATGACTTACATACTTGTTGTTATATCATCGACACAGAGGTACATCGATACAAACGTGTGTGTCATCTGTGTGATGGCACAAATACAGTGGCAGTGATGTCAAATATAGTGTGTGAGATGTCAGGTGTAGAGGTTGCATTGTCATGAAAGCAGTATGTGTGATATCACGTATATTGGTATGATGTCATAAATACACTAGCTGGGATGTCATGCATAAAGGGCTGTGATGTCATAAAGCTTTGATGTCATGTCATTCATCCTGAATGTGCTGTCATACATAGAGTGTGCGTGATATCGTCCAGAGAGTGGGTGTGTTATCATTGATACTCTGGGTTTGAGGACAAGCATACAGTGGATGTAGTCTCAGATACAATGGGTGAGATGGCAGATATAACATTTGTGTTGTCATGTGTGTGATCTCATCTATAGTGTCCATGATGCCACGAATCCCATGGAGGTAATGCGATGACTGTAATGGTGTGAAGTCACAAAGAGTGGTTACGAAGATTTGTATAGTGCCTAAGATGTCATACATAAAATGGGTGTGATATCCTACGTACAGTTGGTCTGAGATCATCATTAGAGTGGTTGTGATGACACAGGTACAGTGGATGCAACGTCAGATATATTCGGAGTGATGTCATGAGTACAGTGCATGCGATGTCATAAATAATGTGGTGTCATGCCATAAAATGTGGATGTGATGCCTTCAAAAGTTTTTATGATGGTACGCAAACAGGGGTGTGATGTCATACATACAAAGGGTGTGATAAGATGGAAAGAGTGGGTGTGAAACACAGAAGATACAGTAGTTGTGAGGTAACAAAACTAGTGAATAGGTATTGTATACAATGGATATGATGTCATCATATATAGCGCATGAGATCTCATAGATACACTTGTTGTGATATCATCAATACAGTGGATGTGATGACAGAGATACTGTGGGTATGATGTCAATTATATTGTGCGTGATGCCTTAGAAATGGTGGTTTGATGTCGTAATGTGAGGATGCGATGTCTTCAACAGGGCAAAGATGCTGCACATACGCAGATTATGAGGTCATACAAGAGTAGGTGTGACGTGGTCAATACAGTCGGTGTGATGACAAGGATTATTTGCTGTGATGTCACATGTATAGGGAATATATATTGCCCTACATACTAGATGTGGTTTTTCATACATAGATGATGTTGTGAGGTCATAAGTACAGTAGAGTGAAGACTTAAGCAGTAGATGTGATGTTACAGAGTGCAACTGATGTCACACATATAGTGGGTGTGATGTCACATATAAAAGTGGGTGTGATATTAGTGGAGAGGTTTTGATGGCAAAGATACAGTGGGTGTGCTGTCTCATATAGTGGGTGTGACGTCATGTCTGAAGTGGATGTGACATCATAAATACTGAGTTTTGCTCTTATAAAGAGGATGTGATGCCATCTAGAGTGCAAATGATATGATACATAGGCCGAGTGTGGTGTCAGCAACACAGAGGGTGGGATGTTATACAGATTGGGTGTGATGTCATGAATATAGTGCATGGGATGTCACAGGTATACTGGATGAGATATCATATATATATAGGTTGTGATATCATCGATAGACTGGGTGTGACGACACAGATCCAGTTGATGTGATGTGTCAAATATAGTGGAAGTGGAAGTGATGTCATAAATAAAGTGGTGTGATGGCGTAAAGAGTGGATGTGATACCATAGGTATTATACAAGATTTCATACATATAGTGGAGGTGATGTCATACATACACTGGGTTTGATAAAATTGATACATTTGCTGTGATGACACAGTTACAGTCGTTGTGAGGTCAGATATGGTGTCTGTGAAGTACACAATGGTTCTGTTCTCTATACTGTGTGTGTGTGATATATATAAAGTAGATAAGTCGTAAAGGTAGAGTGTGTGATGTCATAGATAGAGTCATTTTATGATGTCACGTATATAGTGACTGTGATATCATACGCAGTAGATGAAATGTCATATCGTATACAATGCGTGTGATATCATGAATAAAGTGCATGTGATGTCATAAATATTGAGGATTGTGGTCATAGAGTGTGGTTATGATGTCATGTGTAGTGCATTTGATGGCATACATTTGCAACCTGTGATCTCTTACATAGTTGGTGTGATGGCGTCGACAAAGTGGGTGTGATGACATATAGAGTGGATGTGATGGCAGATAGATCGGGTTTCAAGACAGACATAGAGCTTGTGTAGTCATACACACAGTGTGGGTGAGAACGTATATAGTGGATATGATGTCCTAAACGTAGTATGTGCCATGACATCGGGTACAGTGTTAGTGTTCCCATTCATATACCAAGTGCGATGATATTTTTACTGAGTATGTTGTGTAAAGCATAGTAGGTGTCTTGTCATAATTACAGTGGCTGTGATGTCACAAGTAGAGTGTATGTGATGTCATAAGCAGTGGGTGTGGTGTCATGAACCGATTGCATGTGTTGCCATGAATACAGACTTGTGATGTCATAAAGAGTGGGTGTGAGGTCACAAATTAATCACAGGATGTCATACATACAGTGGGTTTGATATCACACATAATGCTGGTGTGGTATAATCAATATACTCAGTAATGACCCAGGTACAGGGGATGCGATGGCAGATATACTGGGTTAATGACATGAGAACAGTGGGTGTGATGTCATAGAGTGGTGTGATATCATACAGAGTGGAAGTGATGTCATATGTAGTTCATAAGTTGTCATAGACTTTGTGGCT